>LVTN01002550.1:18531-30923 GCA_001649415.1 Musa itinerans
GGAATTGCTGTCTAACAATAAGGCATCATCAACCATCCAACATTCCGTAAGCGGATCAATCAGTGAACTCATTCTCCAATGAGCACCTATACTATATCCCTAGTGTCCCCACACGAATAGCTATGAGACTAGCTGCATCCATCATATGGACAGGTATACAGCACACCAGTCTGTCCGGTTATCATGATGTCCCTCTCGAGTAACCTATGACCGGGATTATTTATGATCTATGTTTAAAGGTGAATCGATCTCATTATCGTAATCTCATCACGATCCGATTCCCATTGCATAAATCCAAGGAAATTATAATATATATATGCATATATGTAATAGTTTATATAAAGTGAAATATGCCAAAATATAATAAGCAAAAAGATTCCGTATCAAGTCACACGTGCCATCACTCACGTGATTGCTTATTGGGCACCTATGACTAGCATCTGGTCCTTTAACTTGAGACACCAAGGATGTCCTATATGAGTGCTCTACTCTTTGATACCGGACTTATAGGTTTGAATGTCTTAGATCTAGTATGGTCGATCATCGGGAGTGGTAGTTAACCTTACAAGGGCTATTGAGTATCGATAGAGGATCATCCACTCTTAGTGTCATGAAAGGAATATCCCATGTGTTCTTACTCAAACAAATCCCTCGCTAGGGTTATTCGGATTGAGAGAGAAAGAGTTCTCTGGAAGAATCCAATTAGAGCGAGATATGAGTAGAAACCGTATGAGTTTGACAACACCATGCCCGGTATACGATCTCTCGAATATTAGATGGATGAGGAACTATAGGTACATGGTAACTGAGGATAGACAGGCCTAATGGATTGGATTCTCTTGTATCATCTGTAGACTGCGGCATAATGGCCTAGTACGTCCGCAGTCGATGAGTCAAGTGTATTATTTTGGAGATAATAATTCATTGAGCTATAAAGAGTTCTGACTAGTATGACTCACTACTAGCTCGATATTGAGCCTAGAGGGTCACACACATATGATAGGCATTGCGATGAGTAGAGGTTCGGATATGAGATATCCGTTGGAGCCCTTATCTTATTAGATATCCAATAAGCCCTTGAATTATTGGATCCTATGGATAAGATCCAATAAGGGCCCATGAGAGATTTTTGGATAGAGATCCACTAATCTAAGAGGCTTGGGTAGTTGGATGGAGATCGAATACCCAATAGGGGGGATCCATTATGGTTAAGTTGATAGGGTATAATTAGGAGGGAATCAATGGTTCATAGGCTAGAGCCTTTTGCTTTCCTCTCATATTTTCCTCCCCCTCTCCACCTCAAAGCAGGCCTGGAGTTTTGGGAGTGTCATTGTAGCCCTACTATGCGGATCATGGCTAGAGAGGAGGGCGCTTGACCTCCTTCACCCTCTTCTAGATATCTATAGGGATTTACGGATATACGATCTCCTCAGGTAACACAATCTATTCTATATGCAGTTTTATGCTTTGCGGATTTTGCGCACCAATCCTCGCACGACGACGAACAAATCTTTGGGGAATTGGGGATTTTTTTTTCTGTTCTTCCACTGCGCATGTGATGTTACCCTCAAGATTTTTCAATAGTGGTATCAGAGCCAGATAGTTCATGCGAAAGATTGGTTTTGAATTGCATGTGATGTGTCTTGGAGAAGCTTTTAAAGTGAAAATCATTGATGCAAAAGCGAGAAAAGGCAACAACTATTGCCACCCTTGTTGCACTCGCAGATGGCAGCGCTGCCATTTGCTTTAGTAGGCTTGCTGCTGATGGCCGGCAGCTCGTTGGCATTGCTTGTAACCGTTGGCTCTGCCATTGGCAGCCCGCGTGTCGAGGCGCCACGGGGTGAGGGGCCGCCGGGCAACGGCGCTTGCGGCCGCTCCACCCGCAAGCAGAACCGCCCATTGGTGTGGCGCCAGCGGGCACTGCACCCATGGGCACAGTGCCCACGGGGGCGGCCACCTGCAGTGCGGCACCGCCCGCTGGCAGGGGCAGTACCCCAGCTGTCCGCCGTAGAGGGCCGCCGCCGGTAGGGTGGCGGTGGCCGCAGCAAGCAGCAAATAAAGATGGGGATTTAGGGTTTCTGGGCAAAAGATAGTTTTACCCTTGGGAATTTAAGAAATTCCAAGTTGTATCCCTTTAAACAAATTAATTAATTAAAAAAATTCCCTACATGTCTTTGATTTTAGAAAATATTAATTAATTAAAAAGTATTATTGATTATTATTTTTATTATTATTTAGTACTCATAAATGATGATGATTTATACATGTGATGTATGATATGTGGACAGATGATCAAGGATTGTGTGATGTGTGTACTGATGATTATTATTATTGGGGCTTGCGAGCCTCCATTTTATTTCTTGTTTATTGTAGGGCCTACGTGCCAATGATTAAGTTATAATCACATGAGAAGGTGCAACGAGAGCATGGAAGCAATAGTGGGACCCACGAGACGGACGATCGTGATGCATAAAGATGCATCGAGATGCTGACAAAATCGATGAGGTTAAGATGAACGATCACAGGGCATGGAGATGCACTACATACACATAGATCTTGATGTGAGTGATTAGGTCCACTAGCTCGGGCCTGATCACATTAGGCTATAGTCCATGATTATCTGGTATAATTACTCATGTGATGTGTGATTGTTTATACACCTACTAGATATGTATATATATATATTTGCATGCAATGTAGATATATATTAAATATGTATGTGTGTGACATTTCATATTAGGAGACAAAATCAAAGAAATTATTAGGACTCTAGCTAGGAGAGTCCTAATTGAGAGGGGCATTCATGTAAAACCTACCTAAGCCGACCCCTATTAAAGAGGTAAAGAGGCCGGCTAGGGTTATGAGGTTGTTTCTTTGAGAAGAATTCGAAGTTGTAAAGGAATATGAGTCTTGAGTATGAGTCCTATTAGGAGTTGGTTAGAAGTATAAGTCTTGAGTAGGAGTCCTATTAGGAGTTAGGGTTTAGAAGCTCTATAAATAGCCATGTATTCCTCCTCTTTTGATAAACAATAGATGAATCTTTTCTGCAGCCTTTGAGTAGCAACTTGGAGGGAGGAATCCCTATAGAGTTCTTAGGAGGCCGATCCCCTAAAGAGATCAACTCCAAGTTTAAAATCTGCAAGGGTTCTACCACCTAGTATTAGAGCAGCATTCTTGGCATCTCCCTGCCTTTCCATAGCCATCTATCAGCCCTCTATAGCTGCCCAAAGCAATTCCCACAATTGCTTAAAAGATCATCGCCAAATTCTGTCGTCATCTCTACCACCGCGAATCATCCTTTGATCTCCCCGTGAATTGCAACAGGTTCTTGTTTCCTACCTTACTGCTGCTGCAATTTAGTTATCCGTATTCGAAAATCTAAAAAAAATTATTCCTATATTGCTGCATAAACTTTTCGTCACAAAATTTTCATCTCTACGACGAAAGATACATTGCAGAATTCCAACCGCATAACATAGACTGTTTGATCTTGCTACTGCATTTTTTCTATCTAAATTTCTACAAAATTTTTATGACAGCTTTGACACTTCCTAACAGCATATTTTCCATTAGTTTTGTTAAAAAATTCTAAATATAAACTATTGATCTTATACGTCTAAGCTGCTATACTTGAAAATCTGCACTATAAAATTTCAGCTGCATAGTATTGTTTGTTTGATCTTGATACTACGTTTTTGCTATCCAAATCTCTACAAAATTTTTATGGTAGCTTTGACACTTTCTAATAGTGGATTTCCCTTTGGTTTTGTCAAAAAATTCTCAATATAAACTACTAATCTTTTATGTCAAATCTGCTACACTTGAAAATCCATGGTGTAGAAAATTTCAGCCGCATATTGTTGCCTTAACTCATCTATTTGCAATCTTTTGTGAATGAAATTTCTTATACATTTTATAAATCATCTTGGCTTCCATCTAAGACTGATCTATTGAGGAATTCATCTCTAAAAATGATTTTGTGTTGCAGCAAATTTTCATCATAAGCCGCTGAAATTTTTTGATGAGAATTCTGCTACCACAACTTGCATCAATTTCCCTACTGTTATACTGCCAAAATTTTCTTGATTAAATTGGACATCCTTGTTGTAATATAAACTATGATTTTGCTGTCAATTCTCTCCTCAAATCTCTAAAGTTTTTGGTGGAAATTTCATTGAGAAACCATTATTTCTTCGACGATAATTTTGCTCTTACAAGACAACACATACTTGTAGCAACTTCCACTGATTTCTATCAAACCTTTGCTGCCATCTGCCACGTATCCAAAACTTTCATCCACAGCCCTAAAACTCCACCAAAACATACCCTCAAACTGCACCGAAAATAGCCACAAAACATGCTTGAACCGCAGCCTACATCCACCAACCCTTTCGACCTCAACTTATACATGCCTTTAACCCGACAACAAAAGAGAGATCTTAGCATTACATATTTAGAGGCATATGCTATGACATCAAAGGATGCAATTGATGCTAAATTCAAAGCCTTCGAGGCGCGAATGAAGGATAAGATTCGGACTCTCTTTACTGAACTCAGTTTGGGTCGATCATCAAGTCCGAAGAAATCACATCAAGGAGAGAGCTCTAACCAATCATACCAAGCCCAAAGGGATGACTTCCAAGAGAGGGGAGGCTCTGTAACCGACCCCAACTATCCACGCATGAGGGTGGACTTCCCTAGATGGGAAGAAGGAGACCCGATTGGTTGGATCTTGCACGTAGAGCGATATTTTCGGTACCACAAAATCGCGGACGCATCTATGGTCAAAATTGCAGCTATACACCTTGAAGAGGATGCCATATAGTGGTTTGACTGGTTTAAACACACTCATGGAGTCCTCTTATAGCGACAATTCAAAGAAAGACTACTGATCCGCTTCGGACCAACCGATTACGAGAACATTGATAGACAATTAGCAATAATCCGACAAACCTCCACCATTTAGGAGTACCAAGCCAGGTTTAAAAGATTATCTAATCAAACTTATGATTGGTCTCAAAAATAGCTATTGGGGACCTTCATTGAGGGCTTGAAGCCAGAGATCCGAGGAGAAGTTAAAGTGTGACAACCGTACACACTTATGGCAGCCATCTCTTTCGCATGATTTCAAGAGGAGCAATTGAACCATAAAGCCCGGAGGACTAGGGTTGCTCCCCAACCAGCAATACCGAAGCCTTCAATCCCCCCTACTATTAACCAAGTCCCTACACCAAAAAGTTTGATATGAAAAGAACTTCGGGAGCGATCTGCGAAGGGGTTATGTTGGCATTATGACGAGCTATGGAGCCGTGAGCATCGCTGTAGTAAATGGCAACTTCTTATGATTGAACCAGTAGAAGAAGAGGTCATTGAACATCCAGAAAAGAGCCTTGAACATGAAGAAGAAGATACAGAAGAAGAGTCACAATCGACTGAAGTTACGGTATATGCACTAGCCGGCTACTCAAACTCGCAAACGATGAAAGTTGTAGGCATTCTCAAACAACAACCGATCACTATTCTCATCAACACGGGCAGCACTAATAACTTTCTAAACAATAAAGTTGCTCTCCGATGGCCTTACCTATCAAGAATTGCAGCAGGTTTGACGTAATGGTCGCCAACAAAAGAATCCTAAAGTGCGACCAAAGATGTTTGCAGGTGAAACTATTACTGCAAGACCAAGAGATAATTGCATATTTCTTCCTCCTCCCTCTTGATGATTATGAGGCAATGCTTAGAATTGAATGGTTGATGACATTATGTGATGCTTCCTGGAATTTTATGAAACTAATTATAAAATTTTACAGCAAGGGGAAATAGGTGATACTGCACGAGAAACGTGGAGGCAACATAACAACGATTTGCACACAACAAATAGAGAAGATTTTGCATAAATCATACAGCAGCTTTTTGGTACAACTTGAGCAGCAAACTAAGGGAGAGCCAATAGAATTTGAAGATCCAAACCTACTTTGCTTGCTGAATTTTCAGATATATTTGATGAACCGCGCAACCTACCTCTTACCCGTCGACATGATCATTATATAACAATTCTTCCAAGCAAACCTCCAGCAAATACTCGGCCATATCGGTATCTACATCTCCAAAAGGATGAAATAGAGAGGATTGTAAAAGAGATGCTCGAAATAGGAGTTATTCGGCCAAGTTATAGCCCCTACTCTTCACCGGTGCTACTTGTACGCAAAAAGGATGGATCATGGTGAATATACGTTGATTACCGAGCTCTCAATGGCATAACCATCAAGGATAAATACCCTATTCCAGTAGTAGATGAATTGCTAGATAAAAGGGAGCACAAATCTTCATAAAGCTGGACCTTCGATCCGGGTATCATCAAATACGAGTGTGCAAAGAAGACATACCAAAAACCACCTTTCAAACATACAACAACCACTACAAATTTTTTCTTTCTTCAACAAAAGGTGGAATATCTTAGGTATATCATATCAGAGGAAGGTGTAATGGTGGACCCCTCCAAAATAGAAGCAATGCAAAACTGGCCGACCCCGAGGAATATAAAATTGCTACGTGGCTTTCTCGGTTTAACAGGCTACAACCGCAAGTTCATGAAAAACTATGGAAAGATCAGTGCACCACTCACTTTTCTACTAAAAAAAGATACATTCCAATGGTCGGACAAAGCCTCCACTACCTTTGACAAACTTAAGGTAGCCATGACGATGATGTCGGTGCTAGCGCTACCAGATTTTAGTCGACCCTTCATCATTGAGGCCAATGAATCTAGAGTCGGAATTGGAGACATTCTCATGCAAGATGTTCAACCACTCACATACACTATCAAGGCATTGTCTCCCTCCCATCAAAACATGTCAACATATGATAAGGAGATGCTCGCTATTATACACGCAGCAACGAGGTGGAGATCGTACTTGATCGGACGACGCTTTCAAATCAAGAACAACCATAAAAGCCTAAAATATTTCTTGGAGCAGAAGATATCTTCCCCCAAGCAGCAAGAATAGGCAACAAAGTTTCTTGGATATGATAATGAAATAACTTACAAAAAGGGAAAGAGAATGTTGTTGCAGATGTGCTTTCACGGCTACCCAAGCAAGCTGAATTTTCGACCATTTCACTTTTGACTAGTGACTTCCTTAAGAATATTAAGAGGGAATGACAGGAAGATCTGGAGACCAATAAGATCATAAAAAAATTAGAGGAAGCACCAAGCTCCATGGCTCAATATAATTGGGACTCAAAAGAATTACGCTATAAGCGACGACGCATTATGCTTGTGCCAAATTCTACTTGCATCTTCACGAGCAGATTTTGGATAGAGTTATTCCAGATGCAGGGCACTAAATTGAAAAGGAGTATGGTGTATCACCCACAAACCGACGACTAGATGGAAGTGGTGAACAAGTGCTTGAAGATAGCCCAAAGCCACCCACCAAATATGACTACCCACGGAGAACTCTATACCTAGTCGAGTGCCATTATTGATCGACGGATCGTGACTCGACGACCACGACCCACTATTGAAGTGCTAATATAGTGGGCGAACTTACTAGCAAAAGGTGCCACTTGGGAAAACTATGACGACTTGAAGATCAAATTCATAGAATTCATGGATTGTCAGCCTCGAGGACAAGGCTGATTTGAAGAGTCTATTAGGACTCTAGCTAGGAGAGTCCTAATTGAGTGGGGCATTCATGTAAAACCTACCTAAGCTGACCCCTATTAAGGAGGTGAAGAGGTCGGCTAGGGTTAGGAGGTTGTTTCCTAGAGAAGAATTAGGAGTTGTAAAAGAATAGGAGTCTTTAGTATGAGTCCTATTAGGAGTTGGTTAGAAGTATGAGTCTTGAGTAGGAGTCCTATTAGGAGTTAAGGTTTAGAAGCCCTATAAATAGCTATATATTCCTCTTCTTTTGATAAGTAATAGATGAATCTTTTCTATAGCCTTTGAGTAGCAACTTGGAGGGAGGAACCCCTATAGAGTTCCAAGGAGGCTGATCCCCTAAAGAGATCAACCCCAAGTTTCACATGCTGAGGGTGTCACATGACTTACCAGTAAAATAGTGGGAGCATATTAAGATAGAAGTCCATATCTTGATTATTTATTTTCTGTAAAATCTGTATGTTATTTATTTCTATTGCATCTTTATTATTAGAAAATGTCACTTTCAAATCCCTTACATAGCATACTTGATGTCAACCGCCTCACTAGTCCAAATTATACAGATTGGCTCTGCAACTTGAAAATCATGTACGTCCTTGATACAGTGATGTCTATGCCCGAGGAAGGGGCAAGCGAGGATGAGATCGCTCACTACATGAAGTACATTAATGACTCCACTCTTGCTCAGTGTTACATGTTGGGCTCCATGACTCTTGAGTTATAGAGATAGCATGAAAAGATGGATGCCAAATCCATTCTCCTATGTGTTCGTAAACTGTTTGAGGAATAGGAAAGAACTCAGCGATAGGAGATATCCAAGAGCCTCTTCCATGCTAGGATGACTGAGGGGACACCGGTTCAGAACCATGTCCTAAAGATGATTGAGTAGATAGAGAAACTCATAGGTCTAGGAATGGTCCTAGAGGATAACTTGTGTGTGGACATTGTGCTTCAGTCCCTACCAGATTCTTTTTCATTGTTTATAATGAATTTTAATATAAACAAGCTTGAGGTGACTCTCCCGGAGCTCCTCAATTAGTTACAGGAGGTAGAGAGCACTATCAAGAAAGAGAAGCCTACACTAGTGAGACTAAAAAGAAAAGGAAAGCAGAAAATGGTAGGATCAAGAGTCGGGGTCAGCACTAAGAGGGGGGGGTGAATTAGTGCAGCGGTAAAATAATGTCGGTTTGAAAACCTTCATACGATAAATATCATTTCTGACGAAAAATAGATTTCGAAAACTTAACTTGAAAGCGTACATAATGAATTGAAGGTAGTAAGCACTTAAGGAGGTTTGCAGTAAGGTAATAGTAAGAATAAAATGCAAACCAGAGAACACGGCAGTTTTATAGTGGTTCGGTCGTCGTGACCTACATCCACTCTGCTGATTCCTCTTCCGTCGAGGGCACTAGCATCTACTAATGGTCTTCCTTCAATAGGCGAAGATCAATCACCTTTTACAACTCAATTCTCCTTTTACCGGGTTTAGGAAATAACCCTTACACCCCTGCTCACTCCTCTCTCAAACTATTCTAACACTTAGAACTTTTGAGAGGAGCTCACATAAGATTGCGACAACGTTTCTATACTTTTTTACTCTTAATACTTGTGTATTTTAACCAGGGATGAGAGGGGTATTTATAGGCTTCAAGTTCATTCAAACTTGGAGCCTAAACACATCTCATCCCGGGTTTCCCTAGCACGGATGGTACCACCGCCTGCGTTGGACGGTACCACCGCGAGTGCTAGTCTGACACTAACACTATACTGGGCGGTACCACCGCCCAGTCTAGCAGTACCATCGCCTGATAGAGCTCGGAGACCGAGCTATGGCGGTACCACCGCTTGACAAGGGTGGTACCACTACTGGTAGCATTTGCTGTCGGTGGTACCACCGCCCAGGTTTCTTGGGGTACTGTTCCCCAGGCGGTGCCACTGCCAGCCAGGGTTTCAGCACCCTAGTTGGGCCTTGAATCCGGCCCAAACTAGTCCAACTTTAGGCCCAGTTGGCCCCTAATAGAGTTGATGAGATTACCTCCCAATCCCAACTCTAATTATGTGCTAACTATGATTCCTAAGACATAATCTAAGCAAGATAAGTCCGGTTTCTTCCGGCGAGCTTCCGGCGATCTTCTGGCGAACTTCCGACGATCTCTCGGCAATGTTCCGGTAGACTCCCGGCAAGCTCCTAGACTTCACGATGATCTTCTTGGCGAGTTTCGATGAGCTTCTTTGGCAAGCTCCGAGACTTCTCGGCTAGTTCCGACAGAACTTTCAACGAATGTCCGGACTTCCGACGAACTCTCGAACTACCAACGAAATCGCGTCCTTGACTTTGAAACTTCATTTTGCTTTATCCCTTGCTATCATAGTTAATCCTGCACATGTAAAACCACACTTCAATCTAGATAATTAATACTAAGCATTAATCAAGTTGTTCGGCATGTCATTGGTCCCTCGACGCTTCGTCCGATTCTTCAGCGTATCTCTCTTGCGACCTATTGCCCAATCGGTCAGTTGACTCCGCAACTCCGATATCCTTGGCGCAATATCCGCTCTTCTTAGCCTGATGCCCAAATCCACGACCTAAAACCTTCTGTCAATACATCGATTGTTCCTCCGACCCAATGTCCAATCTTTTGACATGTTTTCCCCCAGCACAATATGATTCTTTCTGCTTTCATTATCTCATTCTGATTGAAGCATCCTGCCTCACTCAAAACGCAGATTAAAATATAAATATTTATCGATTGGTTTCATCATCAAAATATGAGATTCAACAGAAAAGACCCTTAAGAAGAGCAAGTGCAGACTAGGTAAAGCAAAGGTTGCTATGAAAGATACGGCAAAAGATAAAGGCCAGTGCTTCCACTCTGGGAAAGATGGGCACAAGAAGAAGAACTACAAAGAGTACCTTGCAGAGAGGGCGAAATAGAAGCTTGGAGAAATTTTAGGTATATTTATGATCAATCTCCATTTGTCAGACTCTTATGATAACACATGAGTATTGGATACTGGTAGTGCTTATCATATTTGTAATTTGTTGCAAGTTCTGGCAAGGCCTAGGAGATTGGCGAGAGGTGAGATGGACCTCAAGATGGGCAATGTAGCAAAAGTTACTATAGTAGCTATTAGCGAGGTCGCCCTACATCTGCTTGGTGGAGCAATTATTGCATTAGATGTATGTTATTTTGTTCCTTCTATTATCAAAAATATTATCTCCATTTTATGTTTGATAGTTAGTGGATATAAATTAGGTTTTGAGAATAATGGTTGTTTAATATTATTAGATGATGAGATCATCACGAGAGGAACATTACATGATGGTTTATTTATGCTAGACACTACTCCACATGTTATGAATGTATATGTGTTTAAGAGGAAACGAGATGAGGTGAACAGTGCATACCTTTGGTATTGTACGCTAAGTCACATCCATGAGGGAAGGATTCAAAAGTTGCTAAAGGATGGATATCTAGATCCATTCGACTATGAGTCATATGCAACTTGCGAGCCTTGCCTTCGTAGAAAACTGACCAACTCTCTATTTAGTGGAATTAGAGAGAGAGCCACTGAGTTGTTGGAACTCATACATAGTGATGTATGTGAACCCATATCAACTCATGTCATTGGTGGTTACTCCTTCAATATCTTTACCGATGATTTCTCAAGGTTTGGATATGTGTACTTAAGGAAGTACAAGTCTGAAGCCTTTGAGAAATTCTGAGAGTATAAGAATGAAGTGAACTAGACTAGAAAGAGTATCAAGACTCTTTGATTAGATCGAGGAGGTGAGTACTTAAGTACAGAGTTTACCCAGTTCCTCAAGGACTATGGGATTCTATCCCAATAGACACCTTATACACATCAGCTCAACGGTGTATCTGAAAGGATGAATCGTACGATGTTAGATATGGTACAGTCCATGATGAGATTTGCTGACCTACTCATCTAATTATGGGGATGCCCTAAAGACCGCAGTTTACCTTCTGAATAGAGTTCCAACTAAGTCGGTAGTGTAATATCCCTTACTTTTGAAATTTATTAATAAGGATTTATTTGTAAATTGGAGGACCTATATGTAAATATAGAAATTTCAAGGACTAAACTGTTAAGTTGCAAAAAAAAAAAAAGGGGAAAATAACGTGTTTATCCCACCGCCTCCCACGCTCTCTGTTTCCGGAACAGAGAGAGGAGCTATGGGGCGTGGGGAGAAGAAGAAGAGAAGCAGAGGGAGAAGAGAAGAAAAGAAAAGAAGAATAGGGAAAACAAGAGAGGAGGAAGAAGAGGGAGAAGAGAAGAAAAGAAGAAGAAGAGAGGGAAGAGGGAGAGGAGAGAGAGGTAGCTGCAGCAGCTAGGGCTGTAGCACCTCTGTTTATTGTAGGAGGAAACAAAGGAGATGTGGGGCGTCGGGGAGGAGAAGGGAAGAAGAGGAGAAGAAGAGAAAGAGAAGAAGAAGGAGAAGAGAGGGAAAAGGGAGAGGAAAGCGAGGTGGCTGCAGATAGGGCGGCAGCACCTCTGTTTTCCTGCACGAGGAAACAAAGGAGGTGTGGGGCGTCGGGGAGGAGAAGGGAAGAAGAGAAGAAGGAGAAGAAGAGAAGAGGAAGAAGAAGAAAAGAGGAGGGTGGCTGCGGCAAGGGCTGCAGCGAGGAGCTACGGGGCGTCGGGGAGGAGAAAGGAAGAAGAGGAGAGGAAGAGAAGAAGAAGAAAAAGAAGAAGAAGAAGAAGA
>LVTN01002551.1:0-33745 GCA_001649415.1 Musa itinerans
TCAAAATTTGCTTCATCTTTAGCCCCCAAGCACATTTAGCCCCCAAGCACAAACAAGTGCTTCAGTTTTCTGTGTTGACCCACGTATTGCAATCGTATTTTGTACGCTTTATGATCGATCGAAAATGCGTGCAATACTCGATCGGGCGAGTTCGACGTCAATCTCGGACGCACACTTAACACGACTGACGTACGCACGTTGTGCGTTCACCAGAGTGTGAGAGTGGCTAATGTATACCACAGTATACTGAAGAATACAGCCGAAACATATCTAAGAGTATTTATAGTTTACCAACAATAAGAGTATTAAGGGTTAATTATAAATTATCTTATATAATTAAATTTCTTTGGTATCCTGATTCTTAGATTTATGAAAGTGAAACATCTAGTTTCATTTATTCTAATGTTATCAGTCTTACCGATAAAAATATAAAAATGATGAGTAAAAAAATAATTTTAACATCTTATTTATATTTTCGATGGTGACGAATGACGATATTGTTGAAATTTGTATTGTTGAAATTTGTAGATAGTTGTTGTAGATAAAGAGGGAGATGTGAGGTAAATGGAGAGGACGATGGGGACAACATTCTTCATCATTCTCCATTTGCATTGACATTGTTTGGCAACTATGTTGGCATCAATAACGACGTGGGGATAAGCAACGTCACTCTGCATATGTGACTACATCGATGCAGATGCAAGAATCCCTTTCATATGTGACAACATTGACATTGCTTGACAACTATGTTAGCATCAATAACGATGTGGGGATAAGCGACGTCACTCTACATATGTGACCACATCGATGCAGATGCAAGAATCCCTTTCATATGTGACAACATTGACATTACTTGGCAACTATGTTGGCATTAATAACAACGTGGGGATAAACGACGTCACTCTACATATATGACCACATCGATGCAGATGCAAGAATCCCTTTCATCGTTATGCATCTGTATTAGTGTCGACACAGTTATCGAGCGATATTGACGCAAATATAATGTGCATCGTCCTCTTCCTCCTGTGGTATTGTCGCTCATCACCATCGAAAATATAATTAAGACATTGAAAATATCTCTAAAAAAAATAGACAAAAATCAAAAGATCTGTGGCTGCTGGGATTCGAGCCCAGGTCTCCACGGCCACAACGTGGAATTCTAACCACTAAACTACAGCCACGGTTGTTGAGTTAGAAAGGCATCTGTAAAATAATGTTGAGTTATTCTTGAACCGTCACCGAACCGCCAATGCGAGGGTCGTCACAACTTCCTAATAGTGATTAAGATTTATGATTGAAATAAACGGTGTTGAAGAGACCCTTTCGTACTTTCCCACGGAGAAGTATCTATTCTCCGTTCAAAGATTTGACTTCTCCTTATTTGCAGGTATAAAGGGTCAAAGTTGACCACCACCACCACCGTTTGGTTGGACGGCAAGAGCTAATCCCCCCAAACTTGGCTTGCTTAGATCAAAGTCAAGTCAGCCACTTAACTAACTTTCTGTCCACCAACCGGTGACAAGTTTCCTGGACCTTTTCGGTTCTCTTATATGACGCGCAAATATGACGGTTGCGTGACGACTAACTGTTTCTATATTTCCTATCAATTCGATATATTTATGTTTTAAAATATTAATATATTATATTTTATTATCAAGAATTAAAGGTTCGAAATATTATTTAATGTAGATTTTATAATTTATGATAAGATTCTGTACTCGAATCTTATTTTTATGATTTATCTTTAAATAAAAAAATTATATCACAGTAATGATCATGTCGCGATTTAGGTAACACCGGTGGGTCCCACATGGAGCCTCGGCCAGCCACCTCACCGACGGCCGTGAGAGGTATATACGTAATAGTAGTCGCGGGAGGTAAGTGGATACCGCGAGAGGGTCCCGCGTCAGCCTCCTCCAGGATTGGTTGTCCCTAAGTGGTTTATTTACCCTGGCGGTCAGCACATCCAGAAACTTGGCGAAACCGAAACCCTCAGCAAATTCCTCTTGACCGACGCTGGGTGGACCAAAGACGAGCTCCTCCTCTGCAAGAAATGGCTCGTGGTGCCGAGCAGACACGCCATTCCTGATTCCTCGCGAATGAGCTCAAGGAAACTTCTCCGCAGATCATGTCTCTTCTCGTCCTCGCACTCCGTTGAATATAAATCCTCTCGACCGAGAACCTCGTCTGCAACCTCCACATCTCATCAGCTCTCAGCTTCCATGGCGTCTCCTCGCTCCAACGTCACGGGCCTCGACGCAGTCTTCCGCTTCTTCGACAAAGACGGCGACGGGAAGATCTCCGCCGCGGAGCTGACCCTCTGCATGAGGACGGTCGGCGAGGAGTTGTCCCTCGAGGACGCCGAGGCCTTCGTCGCGTTAGTAGACGGCGACGGGGACGGGCTGCTGGGGTTCGAGGAGTTTGTTAAGGTGGTGGAGGTGGAGGGGGAGGAAGAGAGGGAGAGAGGCTTGAGAGCGGCGTTCGAGATGTACGAGAGCGAAGGGGAGGGCTGCATTACGCCCCGGAGCCTGAAGCGGATGCTCAGCCGGCTGGGCACGTCGAGTGGCATCCACGAGTGCGCGGCCATGATCTGCAGGTTCGATCTCGACGGCGATGGAGTTCTGAGCTTTGAAGAGTTCAGAAGCATGATGACGATGGTGTGAGCGGTGGGTTTGATCTGATGATGGAATCACATGATCTGTGACGAGGAGGATTGGATATTGGACTATTCTTTCGTTCTTATTCATTTATGCATGTATGTATGGGGGTAATTATATATTAGTTCTTGTAGTTAGATTTTTTTAGTATTTCAATTCTTAAATTTAAAAAATTTGTATTGACGTACTATTATTATAATTATAAAAGTAAAATATATAATTTTATTTCTCTTAATGTCATCGGTCTTACCGATTGAAGTACGAAAATAATGATCGAAAAAGTAATTTCAATGTCCTAGTTACGTTTTTAGTTGTGACGGACGTAGCGCTACTTGGGGCCATGACAACCGCATCAACTTTGATGCAAATGTAGAGCGGTGCCAACGCAAATGCAGAGTGATGAAATGATGGCGGTTTACTACGAGTCAAACGTGACCTTCCTTTGTTGGGCCTACATCCATCTATGGTACCAACTTCCTCTTGGCTTGCCACATTCACTGGGTCACATATGCCACTTGCCACTCCCTCGATGCTGACTACCCCGTCTAATGATCGAAAAAATAATTTCAACGTCCCAGTTACGTTTTTAGTTGTGACAGACAATAGCGCTACTCGGGGCCATGACAACTGCATCAACTTTGATGCAAATGTAGAGCGATGCCAACACAGATGCAGAGTGATGAAATGATGGCGGTTTACTGCGAGCCAAACGTGACCTTCCTTTGTTGGGCTTGTATCCATCCATGGTACCAATTTCCTCTTGGCTTGCCACATTCATTGGGTCACATATGCCGCTTGCCACTCCCTCGATGCTGACTACCCCGTCTCTGGCATAGGTCCGTGGTGGGTCCGCCCTCTCTACGCTTCCTACAATTCCGATCCTACTACCTCCTCTTCGCACTCTGTGGCCTCCTCGTCCTCTAGCTCTTGTCTCTCCACATCCAAGTCCACAATGGCGCCTCGGGTGAAGAAGCTCACAAACCCTTTGCAGACGACCATAAAGCGATGATGCAGAGTGGTTGAGGAGAGGGTGTAGGTTGTCCTATTAGGTTGGAGCCGAAGGATGGGGTTGCAAAGTGGATGGTGGTGTGTGGAAGCGACAGCTTGTGTGGTTGGCCTGCACTAGGAAACGACCGTAGCCCTGCCACTACAGGTGGCCCTCGTGGCCACGTTGTAATTTGTCTTCAAGCTCCAAGAGCAGGATACAACAACGAAAAGGGGCAGTTGGGTGGCACTTCGGTGACTAGATGCGTGCTTCGGAGTGCCTGCAAGGCTGATCGCCACCATCGTGTCACGGATCGCCCGGGTCACCGAGAGCAAACCCATAGTGGCAGGGCAATGATCGTTTCCTTGTGTGGGCCAACCATGCGGGCCGTCGCTTCCACGCATCGCCATTCGCTCTGCAACCCCATCCTCTAGCCCAACCTAGCAGGATGGCCTCCACCCTCTCCTCAATCACCCCGACCACCGCTTTGTAGTCATCTGCCAAGGATCTATAAGCTTCTTCGCCCGAGGCATCGCCATGGACTTGAGGTGGAGAGGCAAGAGTTAGAGGACGAGGAAGCCACGAAGTACAAAGGGGAGGTAATAGGATCGAGATCACAGAAAACATAGAAGGGGCAAACCTACCGTGGACCTATGCCGGAGACATGACAGCCAGCATCGAGGGAGTGGCAAGCGGCACATATGACCTAACGAATGTGGTGAGCCAAGAGGAAGTTGGCGTCGACAATTGCCATGACCCCTAGCAACGTCGTCATCTGCCACCACCGAAACATAATTGAAACGTTAAAATTATCATTTTACTCATCGATTTTATGCTTCCATCAGGAGAAATATAATTAATTTTTTCACTTTCATGACTAGACCGTAATATAAAAGAGATCTAATATTTAATTAGCCTATGTATTCCTTTTACCATCCAACACTACCTCTTACAGCATGTGTGCCTACTACATTACCTACGGCAGAGTGTGATACCAAAGTATGCATAAGATTCGTTTTTTTTTTTTTGGATACTAATGGACTAAGGCGCCTATGATTGAGCACACTACTAAGAGGCACGCGCGACACATGACGGGATTTACATATCATCAGTCTCCTTATTTCGATAATATTGCTTCATTTTTATTTTCCCAAAGAGGCACGCGCGACACACATGACGGGATTTACATATCACCAGTCTCCTATTTTCGATAATATTGCTTCATTTTTATTTTCCCCCACACGAGAAATTATGAGACTCCTTCGCACCCAATACACAAATGAAACTACTTATGTGCTGCTCTTAAACTAATAAATTACATGACATTCATATATCATCCGCCTAAATTTACAAATGACAGTCAATTGTAGCCGCTAAACATCTAGAAATCATTCATCTCCAAAAGTATGCATAACCTTTGACTCTGGAAAGAAGGACAAATAGTTCATAGAGAAGCTTATTTGCTGTAAACTGCTTCCGAATGAGCACTGTCAGAATATTATTACTGTACAGGCACTTACAAAATTCATCAAAGGATACAGAAACAAGAAATCTCGCACACAAGCAAAAAAGGATACATCCGGCGGTAGAGTACAAAAAGTAAACATACACAATTATAATTGACATGAGAACCTATATATATGCCTTCCAGCTACTGTTCATACAAATCTACACACGATCCTCTGATCTATGAAGCAGAAACCATTCATAATCTTTGGGCCTTGACGGTAATCACAAAATGCCTGGAACCGAAAGAAAAAGGATTGACGAGATAATAACCTTATGAAGATGCATCCCAAACCCAGAATTCTTCCTGGGTAACACTTCCCTTCCCCCACTATATCATCTCAGTACGTTGCCATAGGAGGCATTCCGAATGGCGGCATCGGGGGCATCCCCATACCAGCCATGGGTGGCGGAGGTGGATAAGGTCCACCCATGCCTGGACCTCCCATACCAGGCACTGGTGGAGCTGGCAACGCTAAGGGTAGCAACTGAGCGTACATATTCTGCAAAAGGAAATCAATGTCATTGTTAGGCAACAGAAAGAAACTTCAAAAAATTTAAAAAAAAAAAAGGATTGTTAAGAATGAATGCATCCAACGTGCCTGCTGAGCAACCAAATCCTTCTCCTCTTTTTCTTTTACTTTCACTTCATTTTGTGCTTCAATCTTGTCTTTAATAAGTTCGTCAACTTTGCTCGTATACTCCCGAATAAACTACAGAGACGAAAACAGTATGTCATCGATGCTGACATGGCTTCAAACGATGTGTATAGTCTTCGTGATTGGGAACACACCGCATGATACTATTGCAACCACAAGATATAAAAAAGAAATCACCTGCAAGAGGTATGGGAAAGCAAAGTCCAGCATATTGTTCGTCCAGGCGAGTTCAACAGCAACATCAGGACGAATCAGGTCATAACAAATGAAGAGACATGAAGCAAAACATTCTTTCTTTCCCTGTCATAGCAAACCAAAAAAAAAATCAGTCATTATTTAAGCATGATTAAAGTGAATGGATTAGAGTGTACTATCTCATCCAAGCACAACCATAAGGAATGAGAATGCATGGAGATCTTGTTTAATTTTCTTAGTTACCTAAGATTAACATGATGACACTAATCCTTACGAGAAAATAATAACACGAATTTTTATGATTCATATAATATCTAGATCTTGCTCTTATTACCCTAACGCTATCCACAAAAAGTGTTCATGATAAATAACTGATTCACATTAGAGTGAATGGTGAAATATGAATTTTAAAGAACCACTAAATGTGATGATCAATCAAGGATTTACGTTACATTGATCACAACTTATTGAACATAATTATTAAATAATATCAAGTGAAAGTAACTGTAATGAAAACTGGATCAGCTGATACACTGATTATTCTTGGTAGTTGGTACCCCTATATGCAACACTATAGTTGCTTTATATATAGCTGTTGCTACTAAAGCTGATCAACTTTGTATAGCAGCTTAATTACACATGAGAACAGTATCCATTTACTTAGGTTCCCTGACTTCAGCCACACCAGTTTGATAACTTTAATCTAATCACAGGAAGTTAATCTTAAATGCCTCGTATGCATATGTTCGAAATGTAATTTTATTTTGCATTATAGTGTGCTTCCATATATTGTATCTGATAGCTTAAAACTAGAAGGCACCTTCTAAAGATGATATTATTTAAAGAGATTTCCTTTCTTACCCACTTAGGCATCGGTCAACTCATTGAACCCAATTATGAAAACAGTCCCCACTTTGAGCAAGTAATACAACTATTCTACTAGAAGAACAAACTCTTGACACTTGTATAGCATTGACAGGGTAAGGACAAAGCAATAGGCAAAAGTAAAAGGCATGATGCACGGGGCTCAGACAATTCAGGACATGGGGTGTCAAACATATGCAATCATCCACTTCAAAGCAGACAGATAGGATGTTTCCATGACTCTTAATCCTCGACAACAAAGTTGCAAAGAAGCAAATGTATGGTGCCAAGCATCAAAAGTTGGCAAAAAGAACCACTTTTTTCTCTAATCACATGCAAAACCATTGGTATAAACTGTATCTATCATTATGTGAAGTAACATTACTATTCTAATCTATGGCTACAGTAAAAGAGGGTTCCTTACAAATTACCAACAAAAAAAATCATTAAATTCAATTAAAATTTTAAATCAAAAGGTAGAACCCGACAAAAAGATTAAGGAACAAAATTTGATGGCTGCATTTGACCACATCACCAAAATGAAAAAGGAAAAGCATTTCTTCCATGACTTACCAGGAACACACAACAATTAAAATTAGCACCACTCCAAAGGTAGTCTACAGTTAACAAATTTTTTACCTGCTCAATAAAATAAACAAGCAGCTCTTCAGAAAGTTCACGATCACCAGACTGTGAACATGTCTCCATTGCATCTTTGTATAGGTTGTCCTTCTTCGATAGTGCAATGGATTGCTTCCATCTTCCTGCTTTCTTGTAGATATATGCAGCAATACGCCTCATTTCGAGAAGCTCATGCTTTTCAATCTAATTCATACAAGACTCATCAGGACTCGGGATTAAATTATAATATTGTAGTTTGAAATAAACAAGTCAAAAAAATTTACCCTCTGTGCAAGGCCTATCTGATCAAAGTTGTCATGCATATCAACTGATTCCCGTAACCTGTCATAATCCTCCTCCTCGACATAAATTTCGTTTAGTGCCTCATTAACAGCAGCTACATTGTTACTCTGAACTGCAACCATGTACGGCTTCACAAGATGCAATTGACCAGCCTGGTACATGCAAGGACTGATTATCTAAATAGCCTTACTCTACACCAACAGTAGTTATACCTTAACTACAAAAAATGAAATTAAAAAGGCAAAATACGATGGCATGAGTACAGGTCAACACCTTCCGCATTATATCTACTACACGAGTGTGGTCCACACGAAGGGCGAGGACGTGCAAAAGATCATTAATTAGATCAGGATGTTCTTGCAGGTAGAAATGCACTGCTTTGTAATAGAGCTCAACATTTGCTACTTTGACGACAACATCTTTAAACTGCATGTGATCCCATGCATCCGGAGAATGGTTCATTATAGTCGTGGCAGCATTGTCAAACTCATCATACTGAATATACAGATAGGTTAGCTCCTTCCAATGTTGTTGCTCATCACACACACGGATAAGTTTGGGAATGTTAAGCTGAGTTGAGAAAAGTTTAATGTGTTCCATAAGTTTATCTGGTCGATATCTGGCATACAGGACTCCCAACTCTGTAAAAATACCCATGTGAACACGTTCCAATCCAAGGCCACTTTCCATGAGGGAGATTAACTCATTAAAGCAACCCCTGTTCTGATAATAATCACTGACCTCTTCCAAGTCATCAACCTGAGGTGTAAAATTGTGCGATCAGTATCCAGTTTAAAGAGGAGATAAGATCCACTAGATGACCTAGTGGTGACATCAAAAAAGAAAGTAGATAGAGAAAATGTTTATATTACATATTGATATTACCTGGATAATGATATTTAGACCACAAATTTGTGCTAAGCGGAATTCCTCAGCATCAACACAAGCAAAACAAACTTCCTTCCATGTCTTTGAGCTATTTGCTTTTCTAGCTGCATCCACTGCACCTTGGAACTGTCTGAGCTTGACCAGTGTACTAGCCAGCTTTGCCCAGTTGGAAATGAAAGTAAATATGATCTTTGCAGCTTCATACAGGGCATCATCAAACAAGCGATCACCAACATTTTGGAGATTAGCAACATTGGGCATAAGAATGAATTCCTCAATTTCACCCAGCCTATCAATCTTTGCATATGCATATATGAGTTCGCTATCCACCTTTGGTTCTTTGATCTTTTGCCTCACCATCAGTAAGTACTTCACCAAGTCATGGTAAATGTTTGCATCCTCAGCAGCCCGAATAACATCTAGGAATTGGGTAGCATCATCTGCACGAATGAATGACTCTACTGCATCACTCACTAAACCTTCACGTAACTGAGCTTTGGCTACCTGACTCCACACATCATCTTCTTCTACACGGAATGCAAATTCTACAGCTCGCTCTATGCTTTGAATGTTGTCCAGGAGGACATTGACTGCCTGCACATTTAAGTTGAATTTCTTAAAGATGGCAAAAGCTTCCTCATACAGTTGAGCTTCAACAGCCACCTCACCCACTGCAGGGCCATCAAAGTTGTCCAATCTATTCACATAATCCATAACCCTAGATGGATCTGCTTTGATGGCAGTTAAAATCAGAAGGTTTTGCAGATTAAAATTCCCACTAAAGGCTGAATTCTGGAGCACAATCTTTTCAAGTAATTCAATCAGTTCATGTGGAAGATCAGCAGTCATGAAAGCTTTAACAGCTGCAGAGACTTGCTCTGGGCTCTTACTTTCGGGCAATGCAGTAGAAACAACCTGATCAATGAGTTGCCTTCTGTAATCATTTTCAGGAACAAGAACTTTCTCCCACAGATCAGCATCCATTCTTTCGACGACATATCTGTCATTAAAAATATATACCAAATAATTTAAGTGGACCACAGAGACTAAACAAGAGAGACATTTCTAAAATAACTTGAAAGAAAAAGAGATGTACCTGGCTTGCAACTTGAACAGCGAATTTTTATTAGTGACATTTATAAGTTCATCATCACATTGACCTCGTCTATATGCGACAACTGCAAGTGTGGGATCCCGTTTTTCACAATATTTGCCCACAACACGTGAATCATAGTATGGATTTGTTGTCAGAAAATGCTCCGGATTGTTATTGCTGTCAATGATGATCATTCCTAAAGCATTGTGAACATGCACATCTTGGCTCCCTTCACTCACAAGATGCTCCAGAAATTGTGTGAGTAGTCGCAGACGGTTCCTATTAGTCCATAGAGCACAACCGAATATATTAGTTGAGAAAGGTTGTTTTAACGAGTACTAGAGTGGGGGATGTCACAAACCTCTTCTCACATTCAGCCACAAGAGGCTCGACTGGAAGGAGAGAACGAACGGAAAGAATCAGACCCTTTATAAAATCTTCCGGACACTCATCATCTAGCAGCTGTCCTACTACCATAGGTGCATTGCCTGGGTTCACCTATCATAAGAACAAAAGAAAACAAAAAAAAAATTGTGAAGTTACTCTATAAGATCTGATAGTTCTAATGAACTAGTCATGAATACAGCAATCTTAAAGCCCTATGTTTCTATATAATAAATATAAACAGTACTATAAAAATTTAAAATGGCATAAAGGGAAATTTATCTTACTTTCTGGACATAACCTTCAATATATCGGAGCATATTGTTTGTGTACAAAAAGTGGGTTAAATCAGGAACAAAACCAAAACGGTCGCAAACATTTATCAAAGGCCTTGCATCAGGAAGTTTGGCTTCCATCAGGAAATTCTTTGTTTTCTCTGGATCATAGAAGTTGGATTCTCTTGTTACACGTTCAACTTCTTTAATTTGACCAGTTTTGGCTGCTGCCTCAATATATTTAAAGTGTATATCTGGATCTTCACTGTTTCAAATGCATAAGAAAAAATGAAAAAAAAAAACATCCTTATCATAATTGCAAACCTCTCACCCAGAAGAAATTGCATGTCAAACAAGTACCTGGAACTCAAGTATGATCCCAAGAAGAAGTAAAGACCTTCATAAGACTTGAATTGCTCAAATAGCTGTATACAAGCATCCACACCTAACTGCTCAGAATATTCTTTGGCAGTCTGACAAAACATAAGATTGTATTAAGCTGATATTAGTTAAGTGATACAGAGTACCTTAGAGTGAAAAAAAACCAAAAGAAGTTATACCTGTACAATTATTTGAAGATTGCCTCTCAGATTCACAAGCAAAAGGTCCTTCATGCATTCTAAAGCCCACTCACTAGAAAGAGTACCAAAGAACTCCACAAGTGCCTGGAGGACAGGTAGATCTAATATATTACCAAAATAGTTATCCAATTAAAATATCTAATGAAGGATAGCACACCTGTGGCTCAATGGCATGTGTGTTCACTATCACACGCTTAATATCAGGCAACTCTGTGTAATGCTGAGGCACAAGCAGGAATGGTTCAATAAACTGCAATAGAAAAAAATCAGTTCAAGATAAGTTCTGAGAAACATTCACCTGAAGGGCTCGTATATAAAGGCCAGCCTTTTCACACAGCTGAGCTATCCGAGGACGATCATAATGACTAAACATTCCATTAGCCAATATAGCATCTGCAACGTTAGGATATGTCACCAAATTGATCTCCAGAACCTGCAACCCTGACAAGGATTAAAATAACAACTAAGATGAATGCTGAGAACACTAAACAAACATAAGCAGAAAGCATCACCTTAGTTTGAAGAAATGCATGCTCAGGTAAATTGGGCTTCAAAACATCTAACAGAAAAGCTGTCGCCTCCCGGATCATATTTCTCTGCTCAAAAAAGGCCATTACCAAGAAAAAAATAACTTCACCATCTGCCAAATTAGATAAAAGGAGTAGACCAAGCGAAATATGGTGTGCTAGCACTTCCAAGCAAAGACACTGGTCCAAAAGTATCCTTTAAAGAACAAGACTCAGCACATGACAAATTAAATAAACCTGGAGAAAAAGATCAGTAATTGTATTGTAATCCACCGGACAGCCATCCTCCATTTGGGACATCATGAGAGCAAAATTAACTGCTCCCTACCATGGAAAAAAATTACTGATTCAACAACTATAAATGGAAATTTAGACAAGAATGAATGAAATAAGTGAGAAAAGAGATGGAGCATGTAAATTATAGAACATCTCCCATAACAAACAATGTAATATTCCAAATAGTGTACTGGCCAAATGTATACTGGCAATACAATTTATCTATTTCTTCAATTACCAGCATCATTTAATTAGTCCGAAGAACAGAATCTTACCTGAGGATCTGATCTTAAAATTGTTTGCAAAAGGAAAAGGTAATCTGGTGTGTATCCCACCTGCATTCAGTGACATATTTGTTAATGAGTGATCCATAATTTTTGGTTGACCTTACTACAGAAGCCTTTTGTAGCATGGAAATAAAGATTCATTAACCCCTTAGACATGTTCTGTGGTTTGCACTTTACAGATGCATGAACTCTGGTGCATGTGGCTACATATGTGTTATAACATTTGATCCTGATATGAACATATATTCCACAAAACAAAAGAAAAATTGAGTTGGTGCTTGATTGGGAATTTCACAAATCAATTAGCAATAAGTACCTGCTTCGAATAAATAAGTATCTTGTCAAACTCTCTTCGTTCAGCAAAAGCAGCAACAACTTTTGGAGTACACCTGGCTTTTATATAGATTTTCAATGCTAGATCATTGTCCACAGTCTACAGGTGGAACAGCAATCAAAGATGAAAAAAGGAGAATAAGTTGCGTCCTATTTTCTGTAGTAACTAATCAGTAACAAAAAAATTGTAATTACACGATCTCCAGTAAGGTTCTTTTATAGAAGTCAAAAACCCACCTTCACAAGATCCCCAAGTTCTTCACTACACTCAAGCTTGTCTTCGGCCAACCAATTTTCCAATAGATTCTTTTTGTTCTGATTTACGACAAGGCGAGATAACTCCAAAGACTCAAAAGCATTAAGTTTTCCTCTTGTTAACAATGTTCCAAAGTACTGTAAAAGAGGTGGTGTCTGTCCAGATTGCACAGGAACACTCTGCACAAAGTGTATAAAGACACTTAGTAAAAGGTGCACCAATCCTCAAACTATGAACATTTGAAAATCGGATTTGAGTGAATGTATAACTTTTCCTGTCACAGGTTTCTACAACCAGAAATGTAAAGAAATGGACAGATTACTATAAGTTAACATTA
The DNA here is from genome assembly GCA_001649415.1 of Musa itinerans. Classification (NCBI taxonomy): domain Eukaryota; kingdom Viridiplantae; phylum Streptophyta; class Magnoliopsida; order Zingiberales; family Musaceae; genus Musa; species Musa itinerans. The sequence continues at coordinate 13,034 of LVTN01002551.1, forward strand.
AATGCAGTTAAAATTTTCTAAAAATTCAAAGACAACAATCAGTGTATTCAAGCTCTATAATGCTATATTTCAGAGCAGAAGTGAAAGAACAGAAGAACAGGAAGCAAGTACTTGAAACTTTGCCACAGTCTCTGGAGTTCTCAGGATGCCTTTTGGAGATTCGGCAGCCAATTCAGCAGCTTCCTTGTATTTTGTCTGAGAAAACAATTCGTGGAACCTTTGCACAACCTGATGGAACAGAAAAAGCTAATCAGGAATGCATTCACATCAATCCTAGATGCTCTAGGACCTGGCTGCAACTTCAACCAATAAAGGAAAGTCTCTGTAATAGACCACTTTACTAGCAATTCCTCTAGTCCCTATATTGGTATAGCATAGTTTAAAATAAAATTATTTACTATTAATATTTGTATTCTAAAAAATCTATATGTGTCCTTTGGTAAATTTGATGGGATAACAATATCAACTCTCTCTCAGAATTCCTACATATAAGTGAGCTTATATTGCCAGCACGCATGGTTGATTGTTATTTTCTTTAGTTCCAATTTTAGTTCTCTTTGTCTTCCCCTATTGTTCTAATGGAGGCACTACTCTCCCTCCCCAAGGACACGCATCCTATCAACAGCATGTGTCTAACAAGTAATCCATGACTATGATTTTTTTTTTTTGCATTCTAAAAGAAATTTATTTCAGAAATGGAACTTATGGTCTACCAAATTTTCTGCCCCTGGAAGATTTCCTCTTTTAGCAAGGCTAACAGCAAGCTCCAGATTGTTCAACTGCAACAAGCACCACATATTAGAGATACTTCAATGCATTCCATATATGATCCAACTAAATAAATACTGATGTGCTTACTTGACCACTGATAAATGGCACAATGGTTGCTTCATTAACAGTAGCCAACAAAACCTGCCCTCTCCTATTGATAGCATAAAATCCACCAACTGTTGAAGCCTCTGAGGTCAAGAATATAGGATCTGGACTAATTCGATTTCTGTAAACTGCTGTTGCTGTTTCAAGATCGTATACAAACAACAGACCGAGCTTCGTGATCACATATATTAAACTGTACTTTTGTGAGATCTGAAAAAAAAACCACATGCTTAGGCTGATGGCAGGTTAAAGACATCTTATGGAGACTACAAAGGTAGAGTTCTATTCATTACCTGCATTGCCACTGGGAAGTCATCAGCAAAATCTGGTGGAAAAAATAAATCTGCTTGTTTCTTAGTGAAGCCTGGTTTACCTGGAAAAAGGAAATCAAACCTTCAGAACAAAGGCTAAAGCTAACAAAAAGAGAACAGAAGAAATAAGAACATATCATTCAAAAGAAACCAATAAGCGCATTTCAATTAAGTTCATGAATTTGCACCAAAGTGATTACTTGCTAACTGAACAAGAAACACAAAAAAGGTTAGGAAAGGCAGGGATCTAATTTTAACTTTTATAAAGCCCGTGACAAAGGTCTTATGGCTTTGTTGTTATTGTATAAAGCCCATGAAGAAGGTCTTCTATTTAGGAAAAAAGGATACATCTGGTCATTTGGAATACTATTTTCATGGTAGCATCCTTCCAAATATTAGCGAATGTTACTTCTTAATTCCACAGACATTAGGTTTGCAAGAAAATTCATCTCATAAATGACTCCTCATCATCCCAAGATAAACTCTTTACCTTTTCCAATTTATTTTCAGGAATGTGGTAATGAAAAACAAATATATTTTGATACTAGTAAGAAGGATTGCAGATAACCATAGGCCATTTTGTGAAAACTAACTGTCCTCTGAAAGTTTGTACAGAATTCTAAGCAATCAAACATATAGTTACTAGGGAAACTGAAAATAGAAACACTGCATTATCTAAATAGCAATTTCCAAATTCAAGAGAAACATATTCAGAATTTTATACAACCTGGTTGGGCTCCGAGTTCAATCACATGCAACTTAGAGGCAATCTGTCCAGCATTAGCGGTCTTTGAGGCAAAACAAACAAGAGTAGAGGGGTTTTCTTTTCCAGCAGCCTGTTAGTGATATAAGAGGTAAGTTCAACAGGAATATCATAAAAAGATACACTAGAACATGCAAGCGCATTAAAGAAAGGAGCGAATTTAATAATCAGACCTTAAATGATGCAAAAGATGCAGCATGTGCTTCAAGTGCCTGGCTGCGCTGCTGTTCCACTGAAAAAAGCTGCATATGTCCTTTCACCAGTTGGGGTCTCTGCAGCCAAGATTGCATGGGATAATGAGACACAAGATTGAAGTTACTGCACTTAGTAGAGCAACCAAAGCACATAAAAACAAAGAAAAGAACTGGATGTCAAAGTAGGAAGAAAAGGGGCCTTATGGAAGGAAGCAGAAGAAGTGAAAACAGCATAAAGGCAAAATTACGGGTCAATGTCTGTGAAAAAAATTATAGCAGAATAAAAAGAACATGGTATGTAGCCTTCCAGATTCAAGCAAGAATATATTAAGAAGCCTATACCATCTACATATCAGAAGATACCAATAAATTGAATGGCCAATGTAGTTCTTTTAGCTGACTCGTGGCTTATCTATGTCATACAAATTACAAACCACAATTCAGTACATATTACCACTGAATATCTAATAAAATCCAGAATTTTGATAGAGAAGATATTAGATTTTGATCAGCCCAAGCTTCTATTTCACGCAAAATGTCAAAATTCTATAATTCACTTGACCAAAATTGTCAAAATTCATCAAAGTCATGAACTACCTTTGTGATAATTACAAACAGCAAAAGATAACATTGACAAAAGGAAACTTTTAACAAATTTAATTCAGCTTAATCAGATGTAACCTCGGGAGCCCCAGGTGCAATTCCAATGAGAACAAGCCATTTTTCTGAAGGATCGCAACGATAATTGATGATTTGATTGTTTGTTAAATTAGCTGCCCTATCGAACATCTTGACAGGCTCACCTTCACCTGAATATGAAGAAAAATATTATTAGATTGCATAACTCACCACAAAACAACAATGGATAACTAATTTGGTTCATTGGAATGATTCATTCTGCAGATGAGGTTTACCTTCTATTGACCAATGATAGACCGAAGTTTGTGTAATTATTCCCAACATTTTCGGGTTAATCCATTTCCAGAAGACAACCTGCAGGTGCTCAAATTGAATAAAGAGTTCAGCCCCCCAAAAATTAGAAACCAAAAGAAATAGAGAAAGGTAGCCAGGGTAAAAAAAGAGCATTTACATTCATTGTAGTTTTACCTGCTCAGGCATCTGGTGAGATTTTATTTTAGTCTTCTGATCAATATTGAAAATCTGAAGATGATCCTGTGTGGATCCCTGTAATTGTGCTGCAAAGCCCCAAAGGTAATCTAAGTTTACAATTTAAAACAGAGTCGACAGTATGACAGTAAAAATCTCAAAGAGCCTCTAATAACCAAAAGTAAGTGTTACATTTGCTTTCACCAAAGTCTACTAAAAACCCCAAAAGACATATTTCCATTTACTGAGACCCTAGTGGCCAATGTAAAGAAGAATTAGTTTTCTCCTTCTGTCACCTAATTGGATTAGCAATCAAGTAGTTGCTTGCACAACAACAGATCACTGTAATGACAATTTTAATCTGCATACCAGAAAATTTTGATCTACATTTGATGATGTGTTGGGAGGTCAAAGAGCACAGAGCTACAAAAAGTTGAGAAACAAAGTTTCTAATGTATAGTTTGTTACTACTCTGCTTATTCTTGTCTCTCTTTTTGTCACCTCTTGTTTCTTAGATGAAAACTTCACCCATTGCTTCATGGTCACATAAAACAAAAATCCTGTGGATTATTCATTATAGTCAAAATGATGCACTGGCAAAAAAAGAATTCCCCCTTTTGTTAGGACAAACTATGTACAAGCCCAAAGATCAAAAGCCAAAAAGTCCTTAAATAAGATAGAATATCAGTACCTAATACTTTTGAAAATAAATATTAGATCTTTTAAATCAGTAAAAATACAGCACGACCAATATTGTAACAAGGATTTAAAACCAATCCTTTCCTGATGTTGGTCCAACTTTGGAAATGGTATGGTGCCTTGGTACTAAACAACAGTGTACACCACCATACTGTTGAAAAGATAAAACTAAAGAACATTCCAATGTCATTTTAATTTGGTATGGTCGGAATACTGCACACTGGTATGCAGTTGGACAGGAAATACTGGTCAGTATATTTGGTGCAGGCTGTATAGTGGAATTATGTGTTTAGAAAGATGAACAACGTAATGGTCTTCTCAATAGAAGTCTATCTGGACAGGCGCTTGGCAATATGCTTTCCTTAAGGAGGTGACCAAGCAGCACAAGCCACCTCAAACCTTATCAAGCAGGTTTAGTGAATTGGAAAAATGGGTCAGATAAACATTTTCAGCGCCAAAAGTATATTATCTTAGGTTATGGCCTCTACAATTTTTCCTGGATCCCATTCTGCACCAAAGCTGAAACACAAGAAAACAGGGAATCACAAACAAAAAAGAAAGAGGATCACTCCATTAGCAAAAAGAGTTCTCCTATGCCAATAGCAAATGGAGGTGTAAAACCATAAGTTAGTTAGGACTAGGTTTTCTTGCCTTTTTCATGCGTTACCGATTCAAACTGCTTTTAATCTAGATTAAGTATGATTAGTGAAATTTTGATGTCTTAATTGGTTTCCTTATTTAAGGTCATTGGTACACTAAGATTAGGGAAATCGATGGATTTTTCTTCAATATATTGAATGGTTTGGTATTTTGGATTGACTCAGGGAGATTAGATGTTTTCTTGGTTTCACAGACATAAATATGTCATATCACAATTAATGGAGCTACGATTGTAGATCATTTGTTATCCAAAAGCATAGTAGACATCAGTAGACGAAACAACCTATAATTAGATAGTGTGCACCAATTCTACACCCAAGCAAAACCAACATACACAATGACATGCATTAAGCAAAAGATTTAAGCTTATGAAAATAAATGGATACAGTCGAAGCTGTGGAAACACATCAGAGCTACAGTGTATAATTAACTAAGTACATGATGTTGGGTCCAGCCCATAGGTGGGCTTGGACCGGACGATTTGGGCAATGAAACCAAATCTGATCTATTAAAAAAAAGGAAAAGGAAGAAAAGGGAAGTGGAGACGTGCGTGACATGAGAGATGTGCGAATGAACTGTGGAAACAGTGGCGGTGCAGAAAAAGAACAGAGAGAGGAGAGAGAAAGCTAAGGTTTGGAGGCTTTTACTAGACGATCAAGTGGCAAAATTTTATCAGTTTTGGTCCAAATTTTATGTAGAGAATCCTTGCAACAAGCTCTACAATTCTAACGGTGCCGATCTGCAATTTGTCCTATTTGAGGTGCTTTTCTGATATATCCACTTGGTGAGATCTAAACTTTTTCTTTGATAAAATCCATCTAATTCTAACGGTGCCGATATGTAATTTGTCCTCTTTGAGGTGCTTTTCTGATATATCCACTTGATAAGATCTAAACTTTTTCTTTGATAAAATCCATCTATGATGATGATGATATGTTATTGTTGAATGTGTTCTTGATGTTATTGTGATTCTCTAATTATTCTAAAGAAGACTTATTGTAAATTTATTATCATTATTGATGATAGTGGAGGTTTGAAGTAGACTATGGTCCCGTGGTTCTTCTCGTATTGGATTTTTCATGTAAAAATTCGGTGTCTCACTTTGTGATTCACGTAAAAATTCGATGTCTCACTTTGTGATTGATTCATTGTTCTACTGTTTATGCTGCTCTGATTAATATATTTTTTTTAATAAATTAATATTTTGATGAAAAATCTATTTTGATACACAAAAAGGAAAAAATTATTCGGCTACAATGGTTTTTCCTGGGTAGTGGAAGAGAAAATGATCAAATCGAATTATAGATAAAAATAAGAAGCTAGCAGAAAATCAGGCAAATAGCAGCAACCGTATGACACTACACCCTAAAAATCTTAAACAAGAAGGAGATCATTTAAAAGAAAAAAAACCTTTCAGAGCGAGGATCTTGGAATTGGGATTCATCAAAGCCGAGTCTGCCGTGATCGGCCTCCTCAACGGCTGCATGGGCATGCTCATGTCGATGATAACCAAGCTGTTCTGCGGAGCCGTCTCCCTGACGCATATGTACTTGTCCGATTCCATGGTCACATGCGTAAAGGTGACGAACTGAGGGTTGATTCCGAGACTGGGGAGCTGACATCAAAATGAAACACCCGTCAGAGAGAACGATACGGATCAAAGCAGATCCAAGAACTTCCTTGAGAAGGGCACGTCGAGTAGCATAATTCAGCATCGACATGTTTCAGAAGACTGAATCATGACTAAATCAAGATGAAGAAAACGGCGAAACCCAAACTTGAGTATAACAATCCAAGTGAAGAAGATATGCGAAGGGGAGGAATCGGAAGAGGGGTGGGGCTCAGTTTACTCACCGTTAGGACTTCCCGCATGGCGATGGGAGCGTTGGCCGAAGCCATGGTGATCGGGTCGGGGGATTCAGGCGAAGATCGAAAGAACCCTCGCGGGCACTCCTCCGGAGCAAAAGCGAAAACGATAAGCGAGGAGGAGGAGGAGGTGACGGCAAGAAAAGTAATTTCGATCAATAAAGCACTGCTTAAAATGGTGAAGAAAATAAATTAAAAGGAAGGAAAAGACAGGAAGCCGAAGACTAAGGCGACGAAGAATGCATCGGATTTATTAGAAATGGAATTGTCAAGCTTGGAGCGGAAGCGACTTTTGAATCCATCATGACGACCGCACGAATCGACCAGAGCGAGCGAGCGAGCGGTCCTGATTTCATCTGGCGATCGCGACTATGACCGAGTGTCCTGCAATTGTGATGCGACGTCGTCGTGTGGGAGTTGGGAGCGCGGCTCAGACAGGGACCAGCAAGACGCCTCCCTTGGCTGCTACCAAAAACTACCCATAAATTTCATCATATTCATCGTTCAACTGCGATGCTTTTAATTCATGTTACTTAATTGACCGGAGAGTCACGGACATCGAAGGGAATCCCGACGCCTGTCATCCCTGGCGGAGGAAGCGAATGACGGAGCATTCATTGGGTCCCATGGCTGAGCCGTGGACCCCATCCGACTGTTGGACCTTTTCTTCCATTAGCGTGGGACCTGCACGGTACGGTCTTCCAGGCCGTCCATTGGCAAGGCGCCTATGGACGGTTACGATACGAAGAATCATCAACTATTAATGTTAAATAACGAAACGAGTTAATGTAATTTGCACTTTTTCATTTATAAACGACTGAATTAGTTAGTTAATTTAGTTAATAAAGACATCAATTAATTATCGTACTCACTTATCCTTCAATAAATTTTTTACACGTGTCTCGAGGTTGTAGGATAAATAAAATAGGCACCGTCCGACTACCGCTCCTTTATCTCCTAGTTGTCATTTAATATGATTCTCAGATCACAAGTCGGAGCCTAGAAACAGTGTACGAACAGTGGCTTAAAGACCTTTTTCTTTTTCTTCCCAACATTAAGGCTAATGTCTGAGTTATCTGAGATCCACTAGATGATATTTCTTTTATCAAGCTCTGTAAAAAAATATACCTTCTTCAATAATTAAAAAAAATCAAATTGGCAAGGGAGATAGATAGAGAGAGAGAGAGAGAGAAAGACTGTGTACGTCATTGGCGTGGGCGGGCAGAGAGGAGCCGGGCGTAGAGAATTTGGTTCCAGGTATCGGGCAGACCGGGCACGCACCAGTGGATGCAGTCGGCGAACTCGGCCGGCTTCGCCTGCTGCTCCGGCGTCAGTAGCTCCCCCTGCCGCACCGTGTACACCGACGTGTGGGCGTCCTTGCGGTACTCCGACATGGTCGTGATGTCGATGAAGGTGATGGGCACCCGCGCCGTCGATCCCGTCACGTTCTTCGCCACCGCGAACAAGTTCTTGTCCATGCCGAGACGCACTCCGGTCATGTTCTGTATCGGCATCGTCTCCTTGGCACACCTGATCCCATCTGGGTTGCCCCAGTACGAGCTCCTACGTATTAGCAAAATCCAAGAAAATATCAAGATCAAGATACAGAGCGGAAAGCAATGGCTGAAAGATGTGCAATGCTGAACCAGAAAGTCCAAAGACGCATGACGGCTTCAATCATGACACCACCATGGCTCTCAGCTGCGTGAATGATGAAGCAAGCTTTCAGCAAAGTGCTAACGAGGTGTGACAATCATACGCAACACGAGGACTTTCTACCTTGAGGGGCTAATATGTTGAAAGGCTAAGCCAACCTGAGCACATATTCTAAATACTGATGATCAATCCAAAAAATTCCTATTTTGCATTCAACAATTTAGCCTCTTATATGTGAATTATGTGGTTACTCGAAGAGTTCAGATTGTCATGATCTAATCCAATAGTACAACTGATCCAAAATTTTTGACGATAAAGTAATCATAGTCAATGATAGTAATATTAAGATCCCAATATAATCCAAAATCAAGCTATGGAATGATACATGTGAGGTCCAACGTAATAGTGCAAATGCAATGTTAAATCGTCTCATAATTCATTAACTTATTGAGTATGTACCTAAAATACTTAGCCCTAAGTTGATGATAGTATGCTCACCATATTTATCATGATTTAATCCCATGAGATATCTAATTCATTAACTTATTGAGTTTGCATCAAAAATACTTAGCCCTAAGTTGATGATAGTATGCTCACCATATTTATCATGATTTAATCCCATGAGATATCTAATTCATTAACTTATTAAGTCTATATCCAGAATCAAGGTCTGTCATACCGAAACGTACCGCTCGTACCGGGCGATACGTACCAGTACACAGACCGTCCGCTACTAGGTGGTATGTAGCACTGTAGTAGTGCACTGTAACACTATAGCAGTACATTGTATCACTGCTACAGTGCTCGGTACACCCGTACCGTACCATACCGAGCCCAGATCAAAACACCGGTACGATACGGTATTGCAAACCTTGCCCAGAATACTGATAATAGTACACTCACCAAATGTTCATTTACTTCTTTTCGACTTCTAAATGCCTTATATATGATACTAAACAAGGGGTTTTTACGTGAACTTCAATTCTACTCAGAATACTGATGATAGTACACTCACTAAATGTTCATTTACTTCTTTCCGACTTCTAAATGCCTTATATATGACTAAACAAGCTTATATATGATACTAAACAAGGGGTTTTTACGTGAACTTCAATTCTACTCTACTGTCCATGTGAATTCAACTATTTCTTTATGCAGGATTTCCTATCATGAGACAGACATTCTTCCAACCAAAGACTTTGCTTGCTCACCACACTACCGAATGCTAAAACTGATATGTTCAGAGAATGTCACATTATTTATTAGACCATAGGAAAACATCAGAATAATTATCTTGCAAGATATAGCTTGTATTAAAAATTTTAACCTTGATCCCTTGCATGTGTCCACTGAGATCAATTATATATCTCTGTTTCCATGGGGGGTTAGGCAGGACACCTGGCTCACATTGTGACTGCCAAACAACATTAAATGTTGTTGGCTTAGAACTTCCTGCCCTATGCCACAGTTAAACAGCCAAGCCACATTTAATGGTAAATGGGCCTAATTCTTGAACCAGACATACAAAACAGGGATATGATTTAGATGGAGATGCACAGAGATGAGTGGTAAATGGGAACAGATGACATGCTGTAGTAGATCAGATCAGTAGTGTAATCGATGCCAATAGACCAAATAAGAGCTCAAACAAAGAGTTTGAAGTGCTTGATTACCTGCTGTGGAGAGGAGACATGCTCATGAAGAACACCGACGACCTGTTGGGATCCAAGTTCTGATCCACCCAATTTGACAGAATCCTCAGAACTCGCTCGTACGCTTCCCGTCTCACGACCTCATCATGCTCCGTCCAGTTCTTGGCACCCGGACGCCTGCTTGAACAAACGATTGGTGTGAGCACATTAATCTAAATGCGGTTCCAACAGTCGCAAGTGCGGCCGATCGGCTGCTGCTACTCACAGCACTTTTATCTTTGGGGTGTTCATCCACCAGATGTAGGTGTCGAACACCAGCACATCCGCCCCCTTCCAGTGCACCGCATGCTTCTCGATCGAATCGGCCTTGATGATCCTCACCGCGATGCTGTGGATCTCGGGGTCGTCGGAGTTCGACTCCACCAGGAACGGTGCCCAGTAGAACTCGATCGACGCGTCGTAGTCCTGCGGAGAGGAATCGCCATCGTTAGCTAGCCGATCGCAAGCTTTGATGCCATGGGATGGTTGGAGTAGTACCTCTACCGTGAAGATCGAACGGGAGCCGTCGACCCTACGGCTCCACCCCTCCGGCGGTAGCGCCGTCTGCAGCAGGCAGACGAAGGACTCCCACTGGTTCCGGTTCATCGAGTCGCCGACGAACATCATCCGCTTCCCCTGCAGCCTCTCCAGCAGCAGCCTCGCGTCGAATCTGGCGAATCAAGAATTTCTAACCCGCCATTAGCTCAGATAGAGTGAGAGGTCAAGAAACTGAGACAAGCAGGTAAGGAAAGGTGTTCCGCGGACTGACTTGGGCAAGGAGCAGCCCTTGGGCTGCCACCGCCACTTCTGGTACATGGCCTCCCGGCGGCCGTTATTCAGGCACGACACCTGCTCCGACAGGAACTGGCACTGATCCTCCCGGTAGAGCGGATAGTTCACATCGTCGAACACCCACTCGCCATCCGACAGATCGCACGACTCCGGCACGCTGACGACCGATCTGGCGCTCTTCTCGTCTCTCTTCTTCCTAGGCTTCTTTTTCTCAGCCATAGGTTGTCGGTGGACGGCGGAGTCATTGCTGCCACGGGCGAGGTCGTAACCCCGGGCTTTGAATCGCGACAAAGAGTACTCGGCGGCGATGGACCTGATGTCCTCGCTGTACATCACCACCAAGGCAAAGACGAAGATGGTCACGACGACGACGACGACGGGGAGGTGGCCGCCTTTTCTGATGTAGGATCCGGCGAGCTTGGCGACCGCGAACGGCGACTCCGCAGGCGGGGATTTCCGGCGAGGGGAGTGCATGATGCTCTTCTCAGGGGTCGGATCTGGAGATCGGAGATGGGTAGGTCGATGGGTAGTGGCCTGAAGCTGGAGTGAAGAAAGCTCTCGATTTATGTGTTGGTGAGCTACATATGGGGGGAGGAATTGACCCTCATCGGACAGCGATTGGTCTCTGGACTTGCTTGGAACGGTGGAGTCGGCCATTACTAGAAGGCATCAGTGAAGGAAGCAACCAAACCACTTCTTTTAGGGGAAGCACGGGTTGGCGATCAACCAGCTTCGCCAAGGTTTTCTCACTCGATCGACTCCGGCTGTGCCGCACGAATCATGAGAAGTGTGTCGCATCAACTGCATCCATCCATTTCATGATATATCTCAACGGGGACTCGCCATCAGATGAGTTGTTGGGCACAGTAGAATCCCAGAAAAAATCATTTTTTGGGGGTTTATCCATCAGAACTCTCGCGAAACAACGAGAGGGCGTCGGGCATTCTGATCATCCCTTTCGATGATCACGAATCATGGAGTATCGTTTTCACGAATCATGGGAATGATAATATTTATCGTTGGATTGGAAATTAAGTAAGTATGGGTCGAGGGGGCACATGCGTACTTTCACATAAGCGCTGTACCACTTTTCGATTTATATTGTCGGAATAATATATCACGACATATGAAGATGATGAGTTGATGTAACGGTGTCCGTATAAAGATATTAGGAGTTTTGATATGAGGATATCAATATAGTGTGAGGTCATGTGTTAGCATATGATACGCACGTAAAATTCTCACTCTTCACACACAAAGTGAAAAAATAAAAAATAAATCATAACTATTTATAATTACGCTATAAGAAGAATAGTATTTTTTGAAAATTATTCTTGAGTAAATGAAATACGAAGAAAGTGATGAATTTATCAAAATAACTAAAATTATGAAATATTCCGATTCTAATCGTGATCCACTAATCGACAACTATCAAGGAGCTGACGTGAAGGATAACAGGGCATCCACCTGACATAGAAGATGACTAGGTTGACAACCGACACCCATTTGATCGTCCTTTGCTAACGCAACGTCATAAGGGACGTGTGGCTCGGCATTGTACTATGGAAGATCATACTAATCGAAGTTGACAACCGACACCCCTTCGATCGTTCTTTGCTAACGCAACGCCATAAGGGGCGTGTGGCTCGGCATTCCACTATGGAAGATCATACTAATCGACTTGTACCTCAAGAGATTGTATCAGTCCAACCGCATCGTATGGGGTTGTACTGAATGACTGTCTTCTTGAATGCGATACAAAAGGATGTATGGGCAGTCTCTATCGATTGTGGTCCCATCTTAAAGGCTTCGTAGGTATAAAAATCAGTCTCTAATGTTTAAACAAGGATCGGATTTTGAATCATAAAAAGGCTATAGTCTCCACTCAAAACTAATCCAAGCATCGGAGGAATCGAGTTAGGAAATCGAGTTAGGAACTCTCACCCGACATTGACCTATTATGCACGACGTCGAAAAGATCAAGCTCGCTCAAGCCCCATCTCAAGACAATCCTGGAAGTTCAGAGACCACTTGGAGTAACCCTTGTTGGCTTTTATTCAACTCTTATCTCTCATCTCAACCTCGGGAGGACCTTCCACGGCATAAAGTTATTAACAACCATTAAAGAAAGAAAGAAAAAGGTATTAAGACTTATGTTAATCCCCATCCGGATGGCAGCGACAACAATCTTCCTTGGATGTCGGATATATATGAATCGCATAGAGATATATACATATAAATTTGTCATGTTCGAAGTATTATTTGAATTTTGAACCTGATGTACTTATTTAGGTCACACATTCCATCATGGTGGTTGCGTGTAGGTATCCATCGAACAAACGGCCATAGATTAGAATTAAGCTATAGTGTCCTATGCTTCTAAGATAGTGTTGACGTTTCTGGTTCAAACTCATTTACGTAGAGCTCTTTTATACGTCTCTAAAGTGAAAAATATCAATCTCCTGAAGAGATCATCTAAGATGTCACTTATATAAAAATCAAAATCGAGAGATTACTCAAATCGATTCATCCGACACATAAATTAGTAACTTGAGATAGATAAATATAATTATTGATAATAAAATTAAACCTCATGTTAAAAATAAACTTTTATATATGATAGTGAAGGAACAATATATTTTATGAAATATTCTTGGAAGATAACTTTTAATTACCTTTAACAATCTCGATTTGATTTTTTTTCACATAGGCGATAATGATGAAAACGACTTATAATTATCTGTCTTGAATCGATATCCATACGAACAGATGAAGTATAACTTTTATCTTTATTTTAGCTTTGACATCATGTGAATGACATATCATATGGTAGTTGATCGATAATATCTTTGCTATCACTTATTTTTGTGTGGTAAGTAATAGTTCATACCAAGGTCCGCAATACCGTACCGTACCGGAGTTTCGACCTGGGCTCGGTACAGTATGGTATGGGTGTATCGAGCGGTACACCTCAGGTGTACCGAGCACTGTAGTAGTGCTACAATACTACAGTGCACTGTTACAGTACTGTAATACACTGTTTACAGTGCTGCATTGCACTGCTACAGTGCACTGTAGCACTGTACCGGTTGTACCGCTCGGTACCGGGCGATCTGCATATCGATAACCTGTCGGACCGGTACGTACCGCCCGTACCGGACGGTACACATCGAAACGGCATGGTTCATACCATGATCATCTATTGGAAAGTGTAGAGTTAATATTTCTAAGTGTTTGTTCTGCATGTATTTATTGTTGGCAAACGTTCAAACCTGTTGTTGTCCTCCATTTGCATTTTGTAGCATGATGATCTTTCTCTGGTAATACGTACATGTCCAGTATTAGCTGTAGGGGAACCGCTAGAATAAGGACCATTTGGCCACCACATGATGTTGAGAGCACACAGGCAAAGTTAACCTAACATAACAGGAACAGTGACAGCAATGGTGCACAGCAGATTGGATGTCTGCAACCCTCTCTCTCTTTCTCTCTCATCACATGAAAGCACACAGGCAAAGCTAAGCTAACATGAACAGTTACAGGCAACGAAGCACAGCAGAATGGATGACTGTGATCCTCTCTCTCTCTCTCTCTCTCTCTCTCTCCATTAGTAGCTGAGGACAACCAACTGTGGATGCAGTAAGAGACACTGAAGATAAGCAGGCAAATTTTAGAAACAAATGATCTCACTGATGCATCAAACATTTTGTACACACAATCAACAAAACCTGTCCTCGCAATCTGATCAAGTTCCAGTAGAAGATTCATGCACAACATGTGAGCATTTGATTCCCCTCCTCTATTCCAGTCATTTACTCACTCTAAGCAATGTCATGGACAACATCTATTGTCTGGAAGTGTATGGTCACTATCTTCTGTGAACAGTGTGTCAAGTTCTCTTGTTCATGTGCTTCCCACTAATGCATTTATTGTCTGGAAGTGTATGGATCACTATCTTCTGTGAACAGTGGCCCAAGTTCTCTTGTTCATGTGCTTCCCACTAATGGCTGTCAAAGCAAATCAGTCGGAAGAGATAGATAGCTCATCGAATGAAGAGTGCTTCCTGCACCAAAAACTGCACTATTCCTACTGAAACCTCTCTGCCCCTCCCTTACAGAAGAGGAAGAAGAAGAAAGCTCGCACCGCTCTTATCCTTTCTTTCTCACCTTATCGTCTCGCTCCGGTGAATGATCTGAAACTTGGCGCCGAATCCATCGGCAGATATGCTCATGGTCAGCTGCATTTGCTCCTGCTGAGGGTCTTCCAGTTGATGAGAAGGGACTGCATTTTGTTTGCTCCTGTGAATGTTTAATTCCCATTCAGAAGCTCCGCAGAAGGAAGCAGAGGAAAGTTTTAGGTGACTCGGGATGCGACTGGAAGCCGACAGACAAGTAGGCCGAGAGAAGTCTTCAACAGGACGGTCTCCATCTCGATACCCTCTCTCGCAGACCTCGACCCCTGCCGGGCGGAGGAGGAGGTCATTGGAGTACCATTGCAACTTCGGGTTCGGGTCGATTGACCCGGTCTTTAACGAACCTTTCTTTTGCTATAGGATTCGGATCCGGTAAGCGGGTCGTTGGGCTAAAGCTCCGATTCGAGGGTGTAGATAACGATAGAAGGGCCGCACGCACGTGTGAAGGTCGCGACCATGGCGTCCTCCCCTCGCAGCATCTTCTCCGCGCTCCAATCCCTACCATCCCCCCCTGCTCCTCGTTCCCGTTCTCTCAAAACCTTCGCGCTTGTGCCCTCTCCAAGCTCTTCTTGTTTCGCTTCCCTTTCTTGTATTTATCGCCCATCAGGCCTGCGGTTCCCCTTGACCCCTCCGAAGAAAGGGGCGCTCCGCCGGGCCTCTGTCTCCGGCCCCTTCGTCGCCGCCGCACTCGGGAAGCTCTCGGAGGCGGAGCTTGTTCCGGTTCCGAAGGGCCCTGGAGAGATTGACGGTAAATTCCCCTCCGGCGCCGGCGTCTACGGGGTCTACGATAAGGAAGGGGATCTCCAGTTCATCGGGATATCGCGCAATATTGCGAGCAGCATCGCCAGCCACTCAAAGTTCGTCCCCGATCTGTGCCATTCGGTGAAGGTAATCCCTCGAAAAGCTGGAACCAATCGAAGTAATTTGGATCCAAAACCGGATTCTTTAAGAAAAATTACTCTTCGATTAGATTTTCATAAAATCGAAATCTGGTTCGTAATAAAAATATCAAAATCGTATCTTTTGAAAAGATTCCACGCGTGGATCGCCTTTAATCGTATACTTCTTTGTCTTCTTTCACCATCTTTGAATTCTTCTGTGAATCCAAAACCATAAAAGAAATGAACTCGTCAATGACCGACTTTGTACTTGGGGATTACGACACCAACACGACTTGTTTCACTTGATCTGCCCCTCGATAAGTTTTAACTGAATCCCCCAGTGTGCAACAGTTGATGATTAGAACTGTTGGATCTTTGTACGATGAATGTGCGTTCAGGTCTGTGTCAATGCTTCATAGGGATTATTTAAGTCAATCTAGTGAGCTTGGTGAAACTTGATTCTTGGAAATTGATGGCGTTGTCATTCTCAAATCAGTCAACCAAGAAAAGGATAGCATTTTGTGATTTATTATTCTCTGAAGGTATATTAGGCATTCACTTAAATGCCAATGGAAACATATTAGTTAGTTCTAAAACTTACTGAAAGACGCATCAGTATGTTATGCCAAGTGAGAAGCTAAACATTTTTAATTAGATCATGCAAGTCCCTTTTAGTATTTAATGATTCTGTATAATTTTTTACGATAGTTGACCCATCGGTCCTAGGATTTGGAGTTCTTCTAAATGATGGTATGTTGGAACTATCGAAGAAAAACTCCCAGTTTGGGGTTGGAATTATACTAGAAAATGACTTTTGCGGGAGTTCTGTAAGGTTAATCAAGAAAGGCTTTGTATAAAGTGTATTCGAGCCTAAGCAAGGTTTGGATAATCTAAACTGAACAGCAATGTTTACGTTATATTTCAGCATTCAGTATTCTGTGGATTCTGCCCCACAGTCTGATGCAAGATGGCCGCACAATAATTCTTGCAGCCTCCATCGATTTTTCTTTAGTGATTCATTCTTTCCTGTTTAGTTATCAGCTTTCTACCTTCAATGAAGGTAAACTTAGTAGCTAACCCATTTTAGTTGCAATTACATCAAGACCCATTGACAATCCTAACTACTTGAAATACTGACCCATTTGATATTGTTGTTTCAGAACTGTTTTTCCCTTTCTTCTTCTAG
Source organism: Musa itinerans (assembly GCA_001649415.1). Taxonomy (NCBI): domain Eukaryota; kingdom Viridiplantae; phylum Streptophyta; class Magnoliopsida; order Zingiberales; family Musaceae; genus Musa; species Musa itinerans. The sequence goes on from LVTN01002551.1 coordinate 29,908, forward strand.
CAAAACCTTGAGATTTCAGTTTGCTGTAGTCTTACTGATCACACCCTTATCTAATTATTTCTTGATAAGACCCAAAGGTATTAGAAACAACTTGTTTGGGTCATAATAGCTTCTTCCAGTGTGAAGTCATTGTCTCCAAGGGATCTTCTCACAGTATCGCATCCTACCAAGAAAAATGTACCGGACAATTTTCAAGCTCTATATCCCATCTCAGTATTTCCAAGCAAGGATTCTTTGGTTTTCCTTGCGTCTCCTAGCACTTTAATTTGAATCGACCAGTTTGATCCTGGTGATGCATTGATGCATTTACACATTTTTTTCATACTTGTTCAAATATGTTCAAACAATTATTACTCATGTTATGAATGATACTGGTCTGCAATATCATGTTATGTGATAACATCTGATGTTTTTCTAAAGCATATATAGTTAACTAACTCTTTGAACATTTGCTTCCTAACTGCTTAACATTTGAACATCTTTCATGATTCATTGAAACAGAAATAGTTGAGGAACTGCATTTGGTTGAATAACCTCATCATCTTGGTCAAAGAGATTCTGTGTCGAATGAATCAATCCTCATGATCTTGCCCTTACGTGGAATGTTGAATTATGTCACACAAACAACACCGTTATGCTTTCTTGTACATTCTATATAAACTATAAACTTCACAGATATTCTGAAAGTATTTATTCAAGAAACTTCTGTAGACATATGGTTAAGCATATCTTATAGAGAAAGCATTCAATTGCCACAGATAAGGGAGTAGGAAAGAATGACGGGACACCTTATGTATTGCTTCTAGTTCCATGCTGTGGATTTACAATAGGACTGCAAGCATGGAACTCAAAGTTAAAGGTTATTTCATATTAGAGATTATATGAACAGAACATAGAGCAAAGATTCCAAGCATACTTTGACCAGTAATTTCCTTAACTCTTATCATTGCAGGTAAGCGTAATTGATGAGGTTGAACCGGACCGAACCGTTCTAACCAACGCTTGGAAATCATGGATGGAAGAGCATATCTCGGCCACCGGGAAAGTCCCACCGGGGAATGAATCTGGAAACAACACATGGGTCAGGCGGCCGCAGAAAAAGCCAGATCTACGACTGATGCCTGGTCGCAACGTTCAGCTGACTGTCCCTCTGGAGCAACTCATCGATCGGCTCGTGAAGGAAAAGAAGGTAGTTGCATTCATCAAAGGATCAAGGAGTGCTCCGCTCTGTGGTTTCTCTCAAAGGGTGATCGGAATATTGGAGGCTCACGGCATCGACTACGAATCTGTTGATGTGCTGGACGAGGAGTACAACTACGGGTTGAGGGAGGCGCTGAAGAGCTACAGCAATTGGCCCACATTCCCGCAGGTCTTTGCCAATGGAGAGCTTGTAGGTGGATGTGATATCATTTCCTCCATGGCAGAGACAGGTGAGCTTGCTTCACTTCTCCAGAAGTAAGCCAATCATGTTATTTGATCTTGTCATATCGAGAAACCATTAAAGCTAAAGCGATATTTGAAGATTCCTGAATAGTAACTTGGTACACATTTGAACTCTTTCCCAGTTGAAGAAGAGTTGTTGTGATAGAGCCTTTCTACAGCCATAAGATGGGCATGCACAGACGACCATGGCCCCATGTGTCTTCTTCTTCCCAAAGAACACCCCATGAAACAGGCGGATAACAAGGGAACAGTTGGCCTTGGTTTATGCATGCAGACACGTACCGAAGGCTGCTGCTCCACACGATGCAATGCATCTGAAACATACATATCGGTGAAGCACGAGATCATCACCGAAATCTTTGAAGCTTGCCTACGTTTCAAACTTCAAACATCACGTAGACTCCTTGGAATCAATTCTAGTCGGGAGTCTTCTAAATGCCGTGTGCAATTTGTTAACAGGGAAATATGCTGCAAAAGATCACAACGTTAGGAAAATGGCATCTAATTGATTGCGACTAAAAATCCCCAAGCCAAAATTTTCACGATATCGTCTCATAAATGCGGCAGTTAAGCATAATATGTTTGAAGTATGCAACAACAGGTTGGGAAAACCAAGCTTTCCCTCCGAACGGGTTCCTCCTCGGCCTCCTCCGCCGGCGACGCCGCCCATCACCACGGCTTCGACGGAGGAGTCATCCCATCGCCTCCTCCTCCGACGCCGTCAAACCAATCCCTCGCCAGCTCCCTTCCCGCTGACGCCGATGCTGCCCTCCCCCGCCTCCTCCACCAACTCCTCGCCGCCCCCTGCGTCCTGATTTCTCGCCTGTTATATACTTAGATCAGCCCCCGCCAAGTGACCTTCTCCGCGCCGGGTCCGACTTCGGGTTCTTCCACCTTGCCCGCCACGGCGTCCCCTCCGCCCTCGCCGAATCGCGGTCCTTCCTCCGATCTGACTGGCTTCCGGTCAACAATCTTCTATCCATCGGCTTCCACCCTGAGGATCTCGATCACGATGATCGAGATCGGATTTTGATGTTGGATACCGGTGGAAGTGTGGACGGAGACGGGTTTGCATCTCTTCCGGCGTTGCTAGAGTTTGGTAAATGCTTGGAGAAGGTGGGATTAGGGGTGGTAGATATGCTGTCCTCCATGATAGAGGGGTTCTGCAAAAACCCCTTTGAGAAGCGGAGTTATACACCAAGGTGTTTGATAAGGATCTCTTCTTACGACATTCACATCAATACTGATAAAACTGGCTATCAAATGAGGAAAAGCAAGTGCTATCCGTATGTGTTCAGTATGAGAAGAACTGGTGGAAGCAGCCATATCTTGCTATTGGTGACTCGGGTGAGCTGATTTCTATAGCTCCTGTTGCAGATTCAATCCTTGTGACACTCGGGGACATTGCACAGGTGAGTTGTTTGATCCCATTCTGCTACAGGTAACTGTGACAAATCTGAAATTGAATTGAATGCTTTTGGATATGTATGACAACAGTGTAGAACTTCCTTATACTGAAGTCCTTTGCAAACTCCCATTCTGCTACAGGTTCAATATTTCTTTACTTTTAAGGATAAAAGCTGCATACATTGATCATATGCATTGAGTTCACACTTAGTATATAAGTATTATGTTATGTCCTACACTGATTGATGAGTAGGGCGACTAACACCTCACAAGTGTTATTTTTATCATCACACCTTTTGCGTCCATAAGATTTTAAATGGATAAAGACTTCAGATAATTTCTCATGGGTTTGTGTGCTCACAGCGTTGTGTCATGAAAAAACTTCTAAACAGAATGTTTAATATAATGCTTATATATATCGGTGTCTTTTGATATATTCATGCTTTGCACAGTATGTAGAGGGACGATCGAAGGCTTAACAATCCCATTTTAGTTGGGTTTAATGATTGTTTTAGGCTTACAAATAAAAGTTTAGGTTTGTAAATAAAAATTGTGTCATGTGAACACTTGTGAGAGATACTCGGTCTGTAGTGGATCATTTTGACAATTTGTTATTCAATCGTTCAGAGTTTGTAAAGTTTATTTATAATTTGCATTAGCTATGAAGTGATTTCTAAAATGTTTGCTTATGGATCCTGAGTGAAGCAATTTCTCTAACCTGTTTTCTCTTTTGTAAGTCCTAAAAGACCATGGGAGGTTCGGGGAAACTGATTTTTACGGACGGATACACGAGAGTGCCGCACGACTTAGGCAAAATCACAAATGATGATTACAATTTTATTGCTAAAATCGACCCTTGATTTTAGAACAGGTAGTATCACATCTTGCAGTAGAAATGCAGACCCATGTACAATTCAGCTGCAGTATATGCAGTGCAAGATTGTACTGTACATTTTTAGCTTAGTTTGATCAAACCTGTTGAGCATAA
>LVTN01002552.1:2127-14242 GCA_001649415.1 Musa itinerans
TTGTGTTACTTAGGGAGATCGTATATCTCTGAATCCCTACAGATCTGTAGGAGAGGATGAAGGAGGTCAAGCATCCTCATCTCTAGCGGTGATCCACACAGCAAAGCTACGATGACGCTTCTTAAATCTCTAGGCTTTACTATCTGAGGAGGAGAAGGGGAGAGGAGAATATGAGATAACATCTAAAAAAAGCTCTAACCTATGAGCCTTGGATTCCCTCCTATTTATAGAGGTCCCATATCAACTTAACCCTAATGGATCTTACCATATTGGGTATTGAATTTCTATCCAACTACCCAAGCCTCTTAGATTAGTGGATCTCTATCCAATAATCTCTTATTGGATCTTATTAGATCTAATCTATAAGATCCAATAATTCAAGGGCTTATTGGATATCCAATAAGATATGGACTCCGACGAATATCTCATATCTGAACCTCTACTCGTTGTAATGCCTACTATATGTGTGTGACCCTCTAGGCCCAATATCGAACTGGCCGTGATTCCAAACTATCAGAACTACTTTTAGCTCAGTGAATTATTATCTTTATAATAATTTACTTTACTTATCGACTACGGATGTACTAGGCCACTATGTCGCAATCCCCAAACAATACAAGGGACCAATCCATTGGAGCTGTTTGTCCTCAATTACTATGTATCTATAATCCTTCATCAATCTAATACCCCAAAGACCATATACCGGGCATGGTACTATCAAGCCCAAAAAATTTCTACTTAAGTCTCACTTTAGGAGAGGGTGAAGAAGGTCAAGTGCCCTCCTTTCTAGTGATATCTACAAAGCAGAGCTACAACAACACTCCTCAAAACTCTAAGCCTACTCTGAGAAGGAGAGAGGGAGGAGAATAGGAGAGGCAACCAAAAAGCTTTAGCCTATGAACCACTAGTCCCTTATTAACTTAACCATAATGGATCCTGCCCTATTGGGCATTGGATCTCTATCCAACTACCCAAGCCTCTTAGATTAGTGGATCTCTATCCAATAATCTCTCATAGACTTTTATTAGATCTCATCTATAGGATCCAATAATTCAGGGGCTTATTGGATATTTAATAAGATATGGGCTCCGACGGATATCTTATATCTGAACCTCTACTCATCGCAATGCCTACCATATGTGTGTGACCCTCTAGGCCCAATATCGAGTTGGCCGTAAGTCATACCTGTCAGAACTCCTTCTAGCTTAATGAATTATTATTTTCATTATAATTCACTCGACTCATCGATTGCGAACGTACTAGGCCACTATGCCACAATCCCCAAACGATATAGGAGAATCCAATCCATTGGACCTATCAATTCTAATTATAATATATCTGTAGTCCCTTATCTATCTAATATCTCAGAGACCGTATATCGAGCATGGTGCTGTCAAACCCATACGGTTTCTAATCGAGTCTCGCTCTAATCAGATTCTCTCGTAGAACTCTTTCTCTCAATCCGAATGACCCTAGCAAAGGATTTGTCTGAGCAAGAACACATGGGATATTTCTCTCATGACACCAAGAGTAGATGATCCTCTATCGATACTCAATAGTCCTCGTAAGGTTGGCTACCAGTCCCGATGATCAGTTATGCTAAATCTGGAACATCCAAACCTATAAGTCTAGTATCAAAGAGTGGAGCACTCATATAGGACATCCATGGTGTCTCAAGTCTAAGGACCAAGTACACCACTAGGACTACGGGATCGTTGTCTAACAATAAGGTATTATCAACCATCTAGTATTCTATAAGCGGATCAATAAGTGAACTCATTCCTCAATGAGCACCTATATTGTATCCCTAGTGTCCCCACATGAGCAGCTATAAGACCAACTGCATCCACTATAGACGGGTATATAGCACACCAGTGTGTTTGGTTATTTTGATGTCCCTCTTGAGTAACCTATGACTTGGATTATTTAGGATATGTGTTTAAAGGTGAATTGGTCTTATTATCATGATTTCATCATGATCCGATTCCTATTGCACATACCCATATACATCATAATATATTCAAGCAATAGTCAATATAAAGTGATAAAATATAAAAAAATATAATAATAAATAAAAAGACTGCGTGTCAAGTTACACGTGCCATCACTCACGTGATTGGCTTACAGGGCACCTATGACTAGCACTATCCATGTTCGTCTTTTCTTTAGGAGTCTTTGGGGGCATACTCATAGAAAGTGATATCCTATATCTTATCGGTATGAGTCATCTCTTGAAATTTTCTATGCCAAACCTTTTGACAATGGTGTCTATGTACCTAGATTGGGAAAAGCTAAGCATCATCTTTAATCTATCTTTATAGATCCGAATTCCCAAGATATAGTATGCTTCCCCTAAGTCCTTTATAGAGAAGTATCTAGATAACTAAGTTTTTACTATGGATAGCATTCCTACATCATTCCCAATAATCAAGATGTTATTCACATATAATACCAAGAAGGTGATAGCGCTCTCACTTATCTTCCTATACACATAAGACTCATCTTCATTCTTAATGAAGTCATAAGATCCTATCGCCTTATCAAATCTTATGTTCCAACTTCAGGAAGCTTGCTTCAGCCCATAAATGGACCTAAGCAACCTACACATCTTATCTGGGCAATCCTTGGACACAAATATCTTAGGCTGTATCATATACACCTCCTCCTCGAGGTTGCCATTAAGGAACACGGTTTTCACATCCATCTACTAGATCTCATAATCATAGTATGCTGCAATAACTAATAGAATTCGAATAAATTTTAGCATGGCTATAGGTGATAATGTTACATCATAGTCAACACCTTACCTTTGACGATATTCGAATAGATTTTATATGTCTTTACCTTTCCATCTACTCCGATCTTCTTCTTGAAGATCCACTTACAATCAATGGGTACAATACCCTCAGGTGCATTAATATGTTCCAAAGTTAGAGTACATGGAATTCATCTTAGAATTCATGATTTTTTACTACATCCCGGAGTCTATATTTGTAATAGCCTCCTCATAGGTCTGAGGATCAATATTCTCAACATCATCTCCTCTAATATGTCTCACATATCTCTCATGAGGATGAGATACTCTGTCGAACCTATGTAAAGTCGGAACTTGTGTGTCAGGTACCTGAACAGACTCGGGTTGTTGAGTGGTGCTTGAGCTAGGTTCTCTAACCTCACTCAACTCTATCATACTCCCACTATCTCCGCTAAGAATGTGTTTATTCTCAAGGAACACCGCTCTCTTGGCTACAAAGACTTTTTGGCTCTCGGGATGATAGAAATAATACTCATAAGTTACCGCTCTGTCCTCGATTCTAACTTATCGGGGTTATATCTTTTAACGTGGGCAGGGCAGTCCCAAATCTTAACAACCTTAAGATCGGATTTTTTTCTTTTCCATATCTCATATGGTGTAGACACTACCGACTTAGTTGGAACTCTGTTCAGAAGGTAAGCTACGGTCTCTAGGGCGTATCCTCAAAATGAGATGGGTAGGTCAGTGAAACTTATCATAGACCACACTATGTCTAATAGTATATGATTCCTCCTTTTAGATACACCATTAAGCTGAGGTGTATAAGGAGTTGTCCATTCTATCCCATGGTCCTTGAGGAACTAGGTAAACTCTATACTCAAGTGCTCACCTCCTTGATCTAATCGAAGAGTCCTGATACTTTTTCTAGTCTGGTTTTTCATTTCATTCTTATACTACTTGAATTTCTCAAAGGCCTCGAACTTGTACTTCATCAAGTACATATGTTCGAGAAATCATTAGTAAAAGTAATAAAGTAAGGGTAACCGCTTATGACATGAGTTGACATGGTTTACATACATCACTATGTATGAGTTCCAACAGCTCAGTGACTCTCTCTCTAGTTCCACTAAAAGGAGAGTCGATCAGTTTTCCATAAAGGTAAGGCTCACAAGTTGCATATGACTCATAATCAAATAGATCTAGATATCTATCCTTTAGTAACTTTTGAATTATTCCCTCATGGATGTGACCTACCCTATAATGCCATAAGTATGCACAATTTACCTCATCTCGTTTCCTCTTGGACACACTTACATTCATGATATGTGGAACAATGTTTAGCATAAACAAACCATTATGCAATGTTCCTCTCGTGATGATCTCATTATCTAATAGTATTGAACAATCATTGCTCTAAAAAACTAATTTATACCCACTAACTGTCAAACATGAAATAAAAATAATATTTTTCATAATAGAAGGAACAAAATAGTATGCATCTAATGCAATAATAGCTCCACCGGGCAGATGTAGGATGACCTCGCCAATAGCTACTGGATGACCTCGCCAATAGCTACTATAGTAACTTTTGCAGCATTGCCCATCTTAAGGTCCACCTCACCTCTTGCCAATCTCCTAAGTCTTACCAGAACCAGCAACGAATTATAAATATGATAAGCACTATCGGTATCCAATACCTATGTTTTATCATAAGAGTCTGACAAATGGAGACTGATCATGAACGTACTTGGAGCTTCTCCAAGCCTCTATTTCACATTCTCTGCAAGGTACTCTTTGCAATTCCTCTTCTAGTGCCTATCTTTACCATAGTGGAAGCACTGGCCTTTGTCCTTTGCCAGGTTCTTTTTAGCAACATTTGCTTTACCCGGTTTGCCCTTGCCTTTCTTATAGGACTTTTTTTCCTTCCTTTCCTTTTTGGTCTCACTAGTATAGAGAACTAGCTTCTCTTTCTTGATAGTGCTCTCTACTCCCTCAACATATTGAGGAGCTCAAGGAGAGTCATCTTAAGCTTATTCATATTAAAATTCATTATGAACTATGAAAAATAATTTGGTAGGGACTAAAGCATAAGATCCATACACAGGTTACCTCTAGGACCATTTCTAGACCTATGAGTTTCTCTATCCACTCAATTATCTTTATGACATGATTCTGAGCCAGTGTCCCCTTAGTTATCCTAGCGTGAAAGAGGCTCTTGTATATCTTATATCGCTGAGTCCTTCCCTGTTCCTCAAATAATTTACGGGCATGTAGGAGAATGGAACTGACATTCATCTTTTCATGCTGTCTCTATAACTCAAGAGTCATGGAGCCCAACATGTAACACTGAGCAAGAGTGGAGTTATCTATGTACTTCACATATCGAGCAATCTCATCCTCGCTTGTCGCTTCCTCAAGCATAGGCATCACTATATCAAGGACGTTTGTGATTTTCTCCATTGTGAGAATAATTCTCAAGTTGCGGAGCCAATCCGTATAATTCAGACTAGTGAGGCGGTTGACATCAAGTATGCCATGTAAGGGATTTAAAAGTGACATTTTTTGAAAATAAAGATGTAGCATAAATAAATAACATGCAGATTTTATAAAAAAAATAAACAAATAAGATATGAACTTCTATCTTAATTTACTCTCACTATTTTCTCGGGAAACATATAACTCCCTCTAGTATGTGAATCGGAGACCCTCGACAGATCTCTAGTAGGGATCAGAATCCAATTGGTGTTTTATTGTAATCTCGAGGGACTCGACCAATTATGCTAAGCCCGTAAAGGTAGGTAACTCTTGCTGATCACAACTCCTTATGATTCTTATCCTGTTCGGCCTCCGAACCACTATGGTCTCGAGGGACTCGATCAACCATGATATTTGGTTAAGTCAACACCATAATTATAATATGAGTCTGATTCGATGATATACCCTTGAGGGACTCGACCAAGCATACAATATTCTCAGGTCACTGGTGACATCTCTATGTCGTAGGCAAGATAGTGAATCGCGATATAGGTAAGCCTCAAGTGGCTCGACTAACTCAACCTACGTCGAGAATCGGTCCCTACCTATAACGATGGAAGGACACGTGAGTCAATCTAATTATCTCACGTTTATCGACTTAATATTATCGAGAGAGGGGATTTTGATTTGGTCTCCTAATATATATATATACATATCTACATCATATGTAAATATATATATACATATCTAGTAGATGTATAAGTAATCACACATCACACAAGATAATCATAGACTACAGCCTAATATGATCAGGCCCGAGTTAGTGGGCCTAATCACTCACATTATGATCTATGTGTGTAGCGATGCATCTCCATGCCTTGTGATTGTCCATCTCATCCTTGTTAGTTCCGTCGACATCTCGGTACATCTTCATGCATTGTGATCGTCCGTCTCGACTTCATGGGTCCCACTATCGCTTCCACGCTCTCGTTGTGCCTCATCTACGATTATAACTTAATCATAGGTATGCAGGCCTAACAATAAATGAGAAATAAAGTGGTGGCTTGCAGGCCCAAATAATAATAATAATCGCAAGTACACACATCAGACGGTCCATTATCATCCATCTACATCATACATCACATGTAAATATCATTATGTAGGACTACTAGATAATAATAATAGTTAATTAAACCTTTTAATTAACTAATATTTTTTTGAAATTAAGGATAGAATTTTCTAAATTATGAGGGGTATTCTCATAATTTGGACAAAAGGACATAATTTAGAATTTCTAAAATCCTAAGGGGCAAAACTATCTTTTACCCCAAAACCCTAACACTTTTTACCTACTATTGCATTGTGGCCGTCGCCACCTTGCCGGCGACGGCCATTACACCGGGGGGAGGGGCCGCTCCTGCAAGCGGGCACCTTACAGACACCGTTGCCCCCAGGGGTAGCTTAGCTTGTGGTCACAACGCCCGTAAGCGTCATTGCCCCCGTGGCTGCCTGCTCGCATCCCACATGCTACTGGCTGCAAGTCACCAGTTACTGCCCGCCAACCACCTGCGTGGCCTCGGCCAAGGCTGCAAGCAGCTATTGGCCAACCTGTCTCACTTTTTGCATCAATGATTTTGATGACAAAAGTATTCCTTAAACATATCACACACCAATCTTTCGCACGAACAATCTGGCTCTGATATCATTGTAGGAAAATCTAGGGGCGACATCACATGCACAGCGGAAGAACAGAAAACAACAATCCCCAAATTTTCCAAAGATGTGTTCGTTGTCATGTGAAGATTAGTATGATAAATCCATGAAACGGAAAATCACACGTGAGTTAGTTGTATTAGCTAAGGGGATCGTATATCCCTAAATCCCTACAGATCTATAGGAGAGGATGAAGGAGGTCAAGCGTCCTCCTCTCTAGCAGTGATCCACACAGTAGGGTTACGATGATGTTTCTCAAATCACTAGGTCTTACTATTTGAGGAGAAAATGCGGAGAGGAACAATAGGAGATGGTAATTAAGAGAAGCTCTAACCTATGAGCCTTTAGTTCCCTCCTATTTATAAATGTCCCTTGTCAACTTAACCCTAATGGATCCTGCCCTATTGGGTATTAGATCTTCACAAACTACCCAAGCCTATTAGATTAGTGAATTATATCCAATAATCGCTTATTGACTCTTATTGGATCTCATCTATATGATCCAATAATTCAGGAGCTTATTGGATATCTCATATCCGAACCTCTACTTATAGTAGTGCCTACCATATGTGTGTGACCCTCTAAGCCCAATATCGAGCTGGCTATGAGTCATATCTATCAAAACTCTTTCTGGCTTAATGAATTATTATCTCCACAATAATTCACTCGACTTATCGACTATGGACATTCTAGGCTACTATACCGCAATCCCCAAATAATAAAGGGGAATCCAATCCATTGGACCTATCTGTCCTTAATTACCATATATCTATAGTCCCTCATCCATCTAATACCCCAGAGATTGTATACTAGGCATGGTACTATCAAGCCCATATAGTTTCTACTCGAGTCTCGCTCTAATCGGATTCTCTCGAAAAATTATTTTTCTCTCAATCTAAATGACCCTCGCTAAGATTTATCTAAGCAAGAACACATGAGATATTCCTCTCATGACACCGAGGGTGGATGATCCTCTATCGACACTCAATAGCCCTCGTAAGGTTGGCTACCACTCCCGATGACTGACTGTGCTAGATCTGGAACTTTCAGACCTATAAATCTGGTATCAAAGAATGGAGTACTCATACATGACATCCTTGATGTCTCAAGTCTAAGGACCAGATATACCACTAGAACTATGAAATTATTGTCGGACAATAAGACATTATCAACCATCCAGCATTCTGTGAGCGGATTGATTAGTGAACTCATTCTTCAATGAACATATATGAGCACATATCGATTGGTGAACTCATTCTTCAATATGCTCATTGAAGAATAAGTTCATAAACTGTATCCCTAATGTCCCCATATAAGCAACTATGAGACCAGCTACATCCATTATATGGATGGGTATACAACACACTAGTCTATTCGGTTATCTCGATATCCCTCTCGAGTAACTTATGACCAGGATTATTTAGGGTCTGTGTTTAAAGGTGAATGAGTCTCATTATCATGATCTCATCATATTCTCATTGCACAAATATATATATATATAACAAGCAATATAAAGTAATAAAATATCAAAATATAATAAGCAAAAAGAATGTGTATCATGTCTCACGTAATTGGCTTATAGGATACCTATGGCTAGTAGTGAATCTACTAACATGCCTAGAGTATATGCAAAAGGATTATCATCATACTTGTTATTTTGACATTGTTATTACTATTATTATCATTGGCATTCTTTTGTAGCTCAAAAGGGATAGCCAAATGATAGATCTATAATAGCATTTCCCTTCTTCTCTGATGTACTTTTGACATTCTTCTTGATCATTACTCCTTCTAAAGACAACTCTATTATCATCAAGCATGTAGCCCTTTCCCTTAACTCCTTGAAGAGAAAACCAAGAGATTCTCCTCAAGCCTTTTACCTTCAACACTTGTTTTGAAGATGATCATGACCAAACTAAATGTGAGAACAAGTGCAATTGGGATCTTCATTATTGATAAGCAGCAACAAATCAAAATTTGATCATTTCAATACTAAGATATCCTATATGTAACAATTAATTTTTGAGCTTTGATACATTCATCACCTACATGTAATAGTATGGCTAAGTAAATAGCTAAAACTAGTATCAGCCTTGGTGTTTAACTTGAATTCACTCCCTCCAACACAAGTTTGAGATATTGAATATGAGACAAGATATTTATAACAAAAATTTGAAGCTTAAACAAATTAATATAAAAAACAAGACAAATATTGGGAATCTTGTGGTGCCTTTTGATCATACCCATATATCTTATGAAAAATAGGTTGCATAAGATAATTATCACGCTGATTATATATGTCACACACACACGAATGAGACAGGGGAGGATAATAATCATGTGGTAGATGGACAAAATTGATTGCAATTGATGCTACATTAATTTAACTGTCTAACTTTTTTATGTTTTAAAAAAAGTTAAGATATATGTTTCTCTCAAATCTCTTTTGGACAAAGATTATTATCTAATTCTCTACTAATAAAAGAATATCTATTTCTACAACTCTACTATCAGCATGATTTGCCAATGTGCTCCATTAGTTTAGAGATGACCAAGAAAAATGGCCCACCACAAGTATACTTATCGTGTAATCCAAATAGGAAAGCTTCTCTGGCAAAGAACAAAGACAATTAGCATGAACTTAGTCAATCTAAAATGATAATGATCAAAGGCTCAATTGTTCTATATACCATGAAAAAACAAATATATGTTAAGTTCCTAATGAATAAAATGAATATAATTGTCCAATTATTACATTGTTGTTGTTCATTGCTTTGAATTAATGAAGCATCAAAGAAGTAAGCATAACCAAGCATAAGTATATACATCATTATAATGATTAGGTTGGCTAAACTGGTGGCTGTCCAAAGATAAGGTCACATTGCTTGTGCAAGAGTCTACAATGAACCTCTCTAAAGACTTAAAGTCATGATTAACTTATAATGGTCTTTTAGCATACATTATGGACCATGCTTTGACTTGTTTTTGATGAATTAAATGATTTGTAAATCTAATTAATGGGCAATCCCATTATTTTCTTTGTTATTTGGCATAGCAAAATATCAAAACCCCAAACCCTAGCAGAACTATGGAGGAATCATTTGAAAGCAAACTACCTTGGTTCTTAGGCCTTGTGTAAGTCCATTATTTTATGTGTTTGTTATGTGTTTTGCAAATGTTCTATGTTCTAATGCTCAAACTTTATTTGTGTAACATGTTCATCGCATATAATTTGTCTTTATGCTCATACAAGACTCTTATGGTTCATAATAGCCATCAAACATCCATTATCATGGGTCCATCCCTTAAATTATTTTCCTAATAAGGACAAGGAGAGAGAGAGAGAGAGAGAGAGAGAGAGAGAGAGAGAGAGAGAGAGATATGCCCCAACATTGTTAGCATAAATATAGGGTTTGCCCCACAAAATAACTCTAGATTTTACATGTAACATATTCATAACAAGAAATATTGCCTGTAACATCATGTATACTGAATTAACTAGCTGCTACCTACCTGTGTATCAAAAGAAGACATATGATTAGAAGACCGACAGGTGCTCTTCCGTTTGGCCATTTGCCCACAATTTTCATGTGAAAAATTGCAAGTGATTTGGAAAGGAGCGGTCTGACTTTGTAAAGGACCAACAACCAGAAATTTTAGTGAATGCCTCATATCTATCTATCACTCTTAGGAATTGGTACTATGTGGACAGCACATATAACAAGCCAAGCTAGTCATGGACATTTTATTTTATGTAGTAGTACTTCAGTACATTGACAGAAAAGCCCCAGCCATCCATGACATAATGATCTAAGCTATACATGGCATTAAGTACTTGAAAGCATTTGCCCCCCCATATACTGAGCAAATCTTACACATCCTATATACTACTGTAGCATATAGCAGTTCCTGGTAGCAGCATAGTCTTAAGGGCATTTAGCAGAACCACATAAGCAGTGGTGTGGTAATTTGTCCGTGCGTTGAGTGCATGCCATAGTACTAACATCAAACATCTTGTCGTTCTCGGCATCCTTCGTGGCACCAAAGGAATAGCCAACTGATGCATCTGCAGCAGCTTTTACCTTCTTCTCTCCAGGAATACTGTTGATGTCTTTCTTGGCCTCCTCGTCGTTGCTTCCACTAGTACTCCTGGAGTTAAACACAACTTTGTTATCAGCATGCATGTATTCCTTTCCCTGAACTCCTCGAAGAGAGCTATCCAAGGGATTCTCCTCAAGCCTTCTGCCTTCCACACCAGTTTTGGAGAGGATGATGAGCAAACCAAATGTAAAAACAAGCACAAATGACATCTTCATTGTTGATCAGCTACAACAAAAGGAAAATTCACCATTTCAATACTAAGATATCCTATATGTAACAGTTAATTTCGAGCTTTGATATATTCAACAGATACATGTGCTAATATGATTAAGTAAATAGCTAAAACTAGTATGAGTCTTAGAACTTACCTTGAACTCAATTCCTCCACGTTTGAGATACTTGATATGAGATACAATATTTATAAGGGAACCTTCATGGTTGGAACAAATAGAGAAAGTAACAAGTGGGAATCTTATTATGCGTATCAGTCATGTGTGCATATCATACGACTTTGCATGCCTAGGAATTTATCGTGCGAATTACGTCATACGCACCAATGAGATAGTGGAGAATAATAATCATGTCGCCAATGGATAAAATCGATTCCAATTGACACTCCATTGAGTATCACATATCTAACTTCATATGCTAGTCAAAAGGTTCAAATAGGCACTTCACTCAACCCTATATTGGACAACTATTAGTTTCCCTTGTTCTCTAATGATAAGAAATATCTACTTCTACACCTATACTATCAACATTGTTTGCCAATTTGCTCATTACTTCACCATATGTATGCTTGACTTGTGATGCAAAAGAGAACTTTGTAAACTAGTGCAGAGACACTTAGTATGAACTTAGTCAAGTTAAACTAACCAAAAGAATCATGCTAAATTCCTAGCTACTGAAATGGATATAATTTTTCAGTTTATTATACATATTTCATGGGAAGTATCATGTTCAATTCGTGACTATTAATATGAATATAATTGTTCAATTATTATATTGTTGTTGATGTTGTTCATGTCTTTGAATGAAGCATCATAGTCATAAGCATAACCAAACATATGT
>LVTN01002553.1:1398-24422 GCA_001649415.1 Musa itinerans
CGGTCGCTGCGGCGGTTCTTGCCCGCGCGTGGCTGCTGCCAGCGCGCGGCCGCCACCTGGGCTGTTTGCCTGCATGCGGCCGACTGTCGCATGGACGGGTTCTCTGATGCCGTGTGCGGTCGGGTTCTATGATGCCGTCACATGGACGGGTTCTGTGATGTCGTCGCATGGACGGATTCTGTGATGCACACGCTACCCGGCGTAGCCGCAGATTCGCAGCAAGGTCGACGGTGACCATTACTGCTTAGCAGTTCTTGGAAGATAAAGATAATTTATGCATCGTAAATAAATTTACAGATCTAATGCATTTGATCTCAAAAACTGGGCTTTGATACCAAATGTAAGTATAAAATATATAATTATGTTATATCATAAATGCAGAAATAACCTATATGCCAGGATTGAAATCAACTGCATAGATCTAATTTAATACGATGCATACCTTTTGATATCATCTGTTCAGAGATCTCGTTTGATCTGCTAGCACCGTCGTAGATCCAAGATTGCTGCAGGCATCGTCCGTCCGTTTTTTAATCCAAGATTGCTGTCGGAATCTGCAAGGAGTGCAAAGGAGGAATCTGCAAGGAGTGCAAATGAGTAGATCCTTTCTCCTCTCTTCTTTACGATAAGATGGAGATTTCCTTCCATCAAGATTAGACTTAATCTATTGACTAAAATATCTCAACGAAATCCAATCAGTTATCTTATCCAATTATAAAAGCGCCACAAAAACTTAACACTCCCTACAACCTTCACCGAGGTCTCATCTTTATCCATCAGAGTTCCATGCTAGCTCCGGTTTATACGACAGGCCAGCATCCTACGGCGGCTACCCCATGTCTGGTTTGGGAACAAGTTATGGCTCATCTTTTTACCCACTAGGATATCAAAAGTGAAGTTGCTTCTTCACTGAACTTGTAATATGCCTGCCATATCCTTGGCCTAGTTGCCTTTTGTTTAGATCAACTTACAAGTGGAGACTTTTGGTTCTTTATATTGCAGTGCTCTCAGTGAAGCTGATCAAATCATATGGAATACTATTTAGGAATTGGAAACAAATATTTGTTTTGTTTTAACTTTTGTATTTTAGGTTGGTAACTATAAGATATATACTTCATTAAAATATAATTTTGGTCCGGACAAATTATTTGTTATGCTTATATATAATTACGAGTTTTAGGATGTTGCTTCTTGTGGTTGAAACATGATCAGCTATATTGGTTCCTCAGGCTGTTGCTCCTCAAAGACAGAAATTTGCCTAGCAGCATGTTGGTTGGTGATTATGTTATCATATATTTGAAGATCTTGATATCTATATATCCTATATTTGCTAATTTGTGATCATTGCTTCTCTAGTTTAGGATTTAATGCAACATCTCCACCCTGGTTGACAATTATAATGTGAAGCCAGTCCTGATCAACCATCCACAAAGATGGAAGTTATATATATATATATATATATATATATTCAAATCAGATTAGGTTGTAAATTTTAGTTAAATTAATTATGAGTCAATTATAAGTTATTTGGTCTGATTGAATCATATGAAATAATATTAATATTCTAAAATAATACTCTCTCCCCTATATGTCGAATGAATAAAATTAATATTCAATTATTATTATTATTTATAAATTATACACTATTAATTAGTTTTAAAAATAAAATTAATATTTCTCACCCTCGACCCATTTAAATAAGGAATAGAGTATAGATGGAGGAACGATGATGGGAAAGTATTCCTTGGTAAATCCCATCCTATTGATAATATTATGTTATTTTATGTATCTAATTATATTATTTTTTTTTTCTTGAATGAGACATGTAACGATTGATATATGAATTTATTTTTCATTGGTGTCGTACGATCAAACCCTTTGTCATAATTATCAGTTGGCTTAATAGCTTAATTGACCTTTTGAATGTGGAGTCATTCTTACAACTGCAGTTCGTGCCATTTTAGGATATTAATATATGAACAAAATTGAGATTCATTGAATAGTCATTTGATTGATTCTAGGACCGTTCATTTAGATAGACAGATGAATTAAAGCTATCAGACTATGTGTCATTTCGTGGTCTAACAATTGTCAATATGTTTGTATTGGAATTTTATTATAAATTTATATTAATTTTATATGTCTTATATTATGAATATAATTAAGTTAGGATAAAATTTCACATTATAGTTAGCAAATATTTTTTCATTTTTCTAAAAGCATTATTAGAAAATTTATGTATCATAAATGTAAATTAGTTTTAGGTTATTGAAGTCTTGTATTCTAATTGTCTGTATAATTTTGGAAATACCAGGGTTTTTAACAACTTGAAATGTTGTCACTTAGTATAACTTATTTCTACTAGCAATATATAGATTATGATTCTATTTCGCATGATAATATCTGATGGAATTGGGGGGCATTCCAATTTCTTTTCGTTAACGTGGTTGTCATATTTCTTCTTGGAGTTGGCACCTTTGCAAGGATAGTATCATCAGGAAGCTCCAATAGAGGCTCACTATTATCATCAATCATTTGATTACCTCCCTATCCGACTTCTCCACCAAAAGGGTAAAGGAAGATGAAGGAGGAATACCCCCTTTCATCTCTTCCACCAACTTCCAAGGATTTAACGTCAGCCTACACTAATGCAGAGAGTACCCGAGTGAGCGAAGAAGATGAGTTAATAATCAAGGGAGCTATCATTTATTTAATAAATCAGGGATTCTTAAATTTGAGTCGGATATTTCTCCCTCAATCTGGATAGTATTTATTAGCTTCATTAGTATTAAGCATGGGATTTGATATTAGTGTGATCAAATTGACAGACTCCACGTATCCTGCTGCAACATCTCCACCCTGGTTGACAATTATAATGTGAAGCCAGTCCTGATCAACCATCCACAAAGATGGAAGTTATATATATATATATATATATATATATTCAAATCAGATTAGGTTGTAAATTTTAGTTAAATTAATTATGAGTCAATTATAAGTTATTTGGTCTGATTGAATCATATGAAATAATATTAATATTCTAAAATAATACTCTCTCCCCTATATGTCGAATGAATAAAATTAATATTCAATTATTATTATTATTTATAAATTATACACTATTAATTAGTTTTAAAAATAAAATTAATATTTCTCACCCTCGACCCATTTAAATAAGGAATAGAGTATAGATGGAGGAACGATGATGGGAAAGTATTCCTTGGTAAATCCCATCCTATTGATATTATTATGTTATTTTATGTATCTAATTATATTATTTTTTTTTTCTTGAATGAGACATGTAACGATTGATATATGAATTTATTTTTCATTGGTGTCGTACGATCAAACCCTTTGTCATAATTATCAGTTGGCTTAATAGCTTAATTGACCTTTTGAATGTGGAGTCATTCTTACAACTGCAGTTCGTGCCATTTTAGGATATTAATATATGAACAAAATTGAGATTCATTGAATAGTCATTTGATTGATTCTAGGACCGTTCATTTAGATAGACAGATGAATTAAAGCTATCAGACTATGTGTCATTTCGTGGTCTAACAATTGTCAATATGTTTGTATTGGAATTTTATTATAAATTTATATTAATTTTATATGTCTTATATTATGAATATAATTAAGTTAGGATAAAATTTCACATTATAGTTAGCAAATATTTTTTCATTTTTCTAAAAGCATTATTAGAAAATTTATGTATCATAAATGTAAATTAGTTTTAGGTTATTGAAGTCTTGTATTCTAATTGTCTGTATAATTTTGGAAATACCAGGGTTTTTAACAACTTGAAATGTTGTCACTTAGTATAACTTATTTCTACTAGCAATATATAGATTATGATTCTATTTCGCATGATAATATCTGATGGAATTGGGGGGCATTCCAATTTCTTTTCGTTAACGTGGTTGTCATATTTCTTCTTGGAGTTGGCACCTTTGCAAGGATAGTATCATCAGGAAGCTCCAATAGAGGCTCACTATTATCATCAATCATTTGATTACCTCCCTATCCGACTTCTCCACCAAAAGGGTAAAGGAAGATGAAGGAGGAATACCCCCTTTCATCTCTTCCACCAACTTCCAAGGATTTAACGTCAGCCTACACTAATGCAGAGAGTACCCGAGTGAGCGAAGAAGATGAGTTAATAATCAAGGGAGCTATCATTTATTTAATAAATCAGGGATTCTTAAATTTGAGTCGGATATTTCTCCCTCAATCTGGATAGTATTTATTAGCTTCATTAGTATTAAGCATGGGATTTGATATTAGTGTGATCAAATTGACAGACTCCACGTATCCTGCAATATGAGGAGATCATACATGAGATACGTCTAGATAGATATCAG
This sequence comes from Musa itinerans, assembly GCA_001649415.1. Taxonomy (NCBI): domain Eukaryota; kingdom Viridiplantae; phylum Streptophyta; class Magnoliopsida; order Zingiberales; family Musaceae; genus Musa; species Musa itinerans. Next base: position 5,763 of record LVTN01002553.1, read on the forward strand.
CATTCGTGGCATTCGCTGGCTACACCTAACTTGACAGTTTACATGCATCCTTCCATGTGCAGAGATCTCATGTCGGACACTTGTCTCTCCCCGAGTGAATATGGAATGAGTATTAAATACATTTATGTAACTTAGCCTCCATAGTGGATAATGCAATACATTTCTATAATTTAGATTGCCATACCACAACTCCCCCTATATAAATAAACATATAACTAGAAATAAACTTTCTAAAATCAACCTCTCGTGTTAAATCAAAATCTGTATAGCCCATAAGAATATATTTATTAAACCTAAAGTAAAATTTCAAACTAAAAATACCCCGAAGTTATCTCAAAATCTATTTTACTGTATTCCAATGCTCTTTGCTTATATTAGATAAAAATCTACTCACCACGCCAATTATAAACCATTGCATATATTAAATTACCAACTACAGATGCATAAGAAATTTTTTACATGTGTTCCTTCTCTTTCTCATTTGAAGGAGACTGTTTGACACTTATTTTAAAGGATCGAGAAAGAGGTGTGCTCACAGTTTTAGTTTTATCTACGTTAACCGTTGTAGCATCTTCTCAATGTACAGCAGCAGCATCCTCTACGCTTACCGATTCTAGCACGTGCATAATAGTGACAACCTCCACTTCCACATGTTCCTTACGTGTGTTGGAGATTGCAGCATTCACGTCTTCTTCTCCGGCATTGTCGGAGGGTGACCACCGGCACGTCCATGCTAGGCAACCCTCCGTCTGTCCACTCTGATCTAGAGGCCATATGGATATGTTTCTAGGGTCAGCACAGCACCCATAAATAGGACATTAGAGCCATCCGACTCTGAAGGGGGTTGCTCTACCACCCGTGGGTCGCCTTCAACCTGTGGGGAGACATTCACATAAGCTAAAGAAACATGACAAGCCTTCGATTTGTGGCCAACACAGCCACACTTAAAGCAGACCGACGGTAAATTCTTGTAAGAAACGACTTGGAATATTCCCTCCTCATGACAACCCAATCAAATCCCCTGCTTGAGAGGTTTAGATAGATCCATTTCAATGCAAAACCCTAATAAAATACCCTCGTTCAAACGAAAATGAGTATTCATCAACCCGAAGAGGATGACCCAACAGAAAAGCCATACGAAAAATGCAATTACGATTCTAATATTCAATTGGCAAACTCACAAATAGAACCCAAATTGGAACCAATAAAATATGTTCTGTGAGAGGCTGGAAGCTTGCACGCTAGGGCATTAGGTGCAATTCATCACCTTTGATGGTCCAAGGACCCTTGGTCAGCACATGAGCAACCTTGGCCTCGGATGAGAAAAGAGACTACCAAAGGAGGCGGTGAACACTTCCAAGTTCGGGAAACAACATATCTAAGAAAATCAATAGGAGGCGCTCAGCGAAATACATATCCGGCAAGGCTACGAATCCACGGTTGTCGTCAAGCAAGAAGAGAAGCCTCGTCGAACTCAATAAAATCCTTAGGGTTCTTACAAATCCAAGAATAAACAGAAGATGATAAGAATGAACCTGATGAATACCATAAGATGGGTCGGCCAATAGGTTTTTCCAAGTCATCTTGCGACCCGAAGGTTGAGTGGATGATGAAGGCTGGGTCAATGCCTTCTCAGTCCTAGTTGACGCATGAAGATGAGGCCACAAGCGGGCCAGAGACTTCCCAACACATGAAGCCGACGGTGGTGAGGAGTTCACCATGATCGCCTTGCCCTTATCATGCTACAGCATCTTTGGAACCACGTGTCTATCAGATCTCCCCCAGCGCACACAGAGGAAGAAGGGGGATGAGTTGTTGAAGGAGACGTGGGGATGGGGTTTCCCATCACCATGGTGAGAAACACCCAGCACTTCTCTCTCTAGAAAGTTAGAGAGAGAGAGTGCATTCAAAATCCATTGTTTAGATTATTATTACTAGTTACAGATTCACTCCCTATATAGTGATATATCTACGGGTTACTTTAAATAGTGAGAAATCTTTATGTTCATGATATCGTAGGGGAATGAATTTATTGATACACTTAGATCAAAGGGATCAAAACGGACTAATTACATATTATTTCTTTTATTTAAATTATAAAACAGACTAATTACATATTACCTTTTTTATTTGAACTATATTAGTATCACAGTCCTCATACTTAAAAAAATTTATATTAAGATCCTTATAATTCTAAAAGTAAAAGAGATAATCTTATTTGCCATAACATCGTCACATATTGATAGAAAATATAATATGTGACACCAGGATCGGTATGAAATTGATGGGCAAAAGGAGAATTTCAACATCTTTTTTTTTTGTTATTAAAATTATTTTTTTATCGATGAAGTTGCTAGAAATGAAAGAGATATTAAAATTATTTTTTTGCCCATTATTATTGTATTGATGTAGCACGTGATATCACGTGTTGTGTTTTTTATCAATACAAATGATAATTTTAGGATAAATAAAATTATTTATTTTATTTTTAGAATTATAATAATCATAATATAATTTTTTTAAGTATAAGGATTGCAATGCTAATAGGGTTCAAGCAATTAGCTCGGGAGAAACATTATTTGAGTTAACAAATATGTACTTCCAAATGATATCTAAATCTTATCCTTTAAAGTTTTATTAATCAGACTATATTTACTTTTATCTTTTATTTTTTACCCCAACATCTCCCTCCCTCCTCCCTAGTTTATATAAGTCCAATTACCTACCATAGGACGGGCATCCTTCACATATGCAGTTAAAGTCACGGAGAGGTAGCAAAGTGAGATGGGAGCCATTGATGTTATCGTAGCTCTATTGCTCATTTCCAATGTCATCATCAGAGGTTTTGCGGTCGCTGGCCCAAAAGTCATCATCGTCGGAGCCGGCATGTCTGGTAAAATTTTTAATCAGTTTCACCTGACAACATTAAGTGCAATCGATGCATGTACTTCAAGCCTCTAATGAACATGAAGCCAATTTACGAAGGGATCTCTGTTGCGAAGACGCTATCAGATGCCGGCATAAAGGACATATTGATCCTCGAGGCCACGGACCGCATCGGTGGCCGTATGCGCAAGGCTAGCTTCACAGGGTTGAACGTGGAGGTGGGAGCCAATTGGGTACAAGGAGTGAATGGCCTCGAGATGAACCCCATTTGGGAAATGGCCAATAAGCTCCACATGAGAAAATTCATCTCAGACTTTCGCAACATCTCCTCCAACACCTACAAAGAGAAGTAATCAAAGCTTTCCGTGTAATCCACATTCTTACCCTCATAGTTCTTTTAACATTATTTATTTCCATCTATGTTAAGATAATGCTAATAATCCCACTTGTAAGATGACTCAAACTCCTATTTTTCTTAATGACTCATCCTTCTTACCCTAAAACTAAAACTATTCAAGAGTTTTAAACGAGTTGTAGAGTATTAGTAGAACGATTATACTTAGGTTTATTTTATTTATCAAATAGTCTTTTATTTTTTTGATTTATTCTAGTTCTTCTACCTCATTGGCCTTCTATCTCCCCTATTGATTTTCAACAAAATGGTATCAAAACTATGATATTTTTATTTGTGACGGTGAGCAGTAGCATAAGTGGCATCATGGGACTTTTATAATTGATGGTCTCGATTTTCAGAAGAGTTAATTATTTGATATAAATATGAAGATAAAAACTTGATTTTGATGCCTTATGGGAGACTGTTTTAGAATATTGTGCTGTAGCTAGAGCCACGAAGGAAGATCAAAGAAACCATATGCATGCCCTCTATTTGCTTCAACAAATAGTTGATGAGATGTATATTTTTTTGAATTTCTACTACAATAAATTCTAAGGTGGCTTAGATGATTTTGGAGCAAGAGTGCCATGCTCTAAGGTATTGATTGTTGGACTCCAAACTCTTTGAAGATATATTAAAAAAAATATTTGTATATGGAAGTGAAACAATGTAAGTTTACTTTTCAAGAGCTATGGATATAGTTAATCAAATGAGAAGATACAAACAATTAATTTCTAATAAAAAAATTATTAAAAGAATTTTAAGAGGTCCTTGAGATAAATATAGTCATATGTTTACTATTATTGAAGAATCAAAAGATCGATCTAACTTATATGATTGTGGATTGCTTAGTTTTTTACAATCACATGAGTGTATATTGAGTAGAACTTGAAATACTAATATTGAACATGCTTTGCAAAGTAAATTGAATATTTAGAAGGAGAAGAAAACCGAAAATAATGATGTAGAAAAACTAAATAGACAAAATTTTAGTGACCATGGTTGTGGGGCAAGCAGACTAATGGTAATAATCAAACTTCTTATAAAATAATATTTAATATTATTATTGTAAGAAGTATCGATATATTGAAAAGTTTTGGTATTTAAAAAGATAGTATAAATAAGTTAATTTTGTAGGGGAGATAAGAAATATGAAAGTTTACTTTTTTTCACATGTCAATCTATTAATTGTGCACCAAACAAGTGTGACTTTGTGATTAAGGTAAAGTATGATGATATATTTAAGTGGTTTAATGCCTATAAAGACTTAAATCATAATATGACTAGATTGAGAAAAAAGATTATTGATATTTTAAGTTCGAAGCTGACATTATTCTTATTGACGTTGATTAAGATGGTGATATTATAACATTAGATAAAGATGACGAGTTGCATGATGTAGTTTTTAACCAATGTACGAATCTTCTCAAAATCAATGTTCAATTGAAATCCAATGCTATTATTGGGTTAGACTTTGAAATTAAAGAATGTAAATTTTACAACTTTAATGTCAAAACATCAATGTTTCTAAAGAAAGTTCTGTAAGCATTGAAAGTAGCAGTCATTCATCATCTCAGACTTTACTAAGTTCTTTAGAAGAAGCTCCAACAAGTAAAATACAATCTTTAGCTGAAACTTTTGAAAGATGTATATTTGTTTAAGTTAAAAGAACTTGCTAATCTTAAGAGGAAAGCAAAACTGGAGATCAAGGCTGATTCTTATTTTCTGATGAGAGATATCAATGGATCCATTCAACACTTTAACAATAATTTTAGACAAATTAAGTATTTTTTTGACAAGACTCTAACTATCACTCTCAGGTAATCAGTCTATTACGGATGCTCGAAGTATAAAATATTCAGATGCTACAACAAAAGATACTATCCTACAAATATTTTCATTGAGCCTTTGTCATTGAAGTATTTTTATTATTTTAAAGGGATAAAATTGAAATTAGAGATATTAGCATTATACAAGAGTGCTAAGATAGTGCTAATAATCCTAGTTTACATAAACAAAAAGTCCAAATCTAGATTAAGGTAGAAGTATGAGTCGTGAACTAGTTAGGAGTTTGAGTCATCTTAGAAATAGTTGCCGGGTTTAGCCTATAAATAGAGTTATCATCTCCCCTCATAAGTGTACAAGGAGAAATCAAGAGAGGAACAATAGAACCAATGCATAGGAGGGGTTTATAAATATTTTTTTATTAATAAAATATTATTTTGTTTTTTATTTATTCTAGGTATTCCATGTGATAAGCTTTCTTTTTCCCAACTATCTCATTTGTACTTGTCTAGTGGTGGGCTTTACCCAAGGTTCAAAGTCGACAAGGTCATCGAGGAGGCAGACAAGGTCAAGAGCTTTGGGGAGAAGCTCTCCAAATCCTTACCTCCCGGCGGCCATGAGGACATCTCCATTTTGGCATCTCAACGCTTGAAGGACCAGTAAATCTATCGCTCTGCCAGCACATTCTTCGATCCATCGTTTAAACAACATGTAGGCGCATGCGTTAACGTGTGGTTTTGCATGCGTGCAGTTTTCCTTCCACTGCGTTGGAAATGGTGGTGGACTACTTCAACTGCGATTATGAGTTCGCGGAGCCACCGCGGGTGACGAGTCTGCAGAATACTGTTCCCTTGCCCACCTTTGCCAACTTCGGCAAGGAAGCCTACTTTGTGGCGGACCAACGAGGGTTTGAGAGCTTGGTGTACGACTTAGCCGGCCAGTTTCTAAGGACGACCAAGAACAGCTCCATTGTCGATCCTCGTCTCCTCCCAGGAAAGGTAAATGCTTCACAGTACTCGTTGCTTCATAGATCAATAGTCAACACACACTTTCATGTCGTGCTTCATATATATCGCCAATTTTTTATCCAGTTATCGGAATAAGCTTTTTTCTTATTTTAAGTGACAAGAAAATTTTGTAGATGATATAGTTTAAGTGACCTTTTATTCTTTCTAATTTAAGATAGAAAATAAGGCCCTAGGAAATACTGATAAAAATACTACAAAGTATTTTCTATAATATTCTTTGACCTAAATTATCTCATACTATATATTTTTATATTGCAGCTCCTTGTGGAAAATAATATTAAAAATGTAAAGAAAAAAACTTAACAGTGTATAAGAGTGGGCACAATATATGGTAGTGATGTGATGTTATCTATATCATTTTCTTTTGAAGTATTAGGGAAAATAATCTACCATTGTATTAAACATGGGAACTAAATTCTTGGGAAAAAAAAGAAGACAAGGGAACTTTTAAGTTTTTTTTACATTATATTATGGTCGACCATTGTCAGGAATTTAGGTTCTTATTTTCTGCACAAAATATCATATAATTCTCTTTTGATCTCATGTCCATCTGCTCGACATAAGAAACTTAATGGCATTTACTTGTTGACATGAGACACATGAACAATAAAACCAATGTCATTCTTCTAACCTTACATATATTATTCTGAAGCTTGTTTCATCTTCTATAAATGTCTAATGAGTTGTTGAATCAAAAGTACAGGAGGAATCACTGTAGCTTCCACAGTTCATGCAGATGATACATAGTATTAACCTATCTTAATCTTTATGATACCCTCTTAAACACTTATGGCAAGATGAATCCACCATTAGAGAGCTTGAGGCTCTGCAACCCTAGTTTGAAGATATGAGAAACTGGATCTTATAAGCCCAAGTTTACAGTCACATTATGATCTCCTGCCCAAGGAAGTCAGGGCAATTGCTGATGGATTAATCTTGCCATAAGTGTTCAAGTGGGTAGCAGAAAGATTTAGGCTAGTTCATGTCAACCTATCACCTACATGAACTGAGCCACGGTGTTTCCTTCTGTGCTTTTGATTCAACAACTAATGAAAAACTTGCAAGTTTCTGTATTCCTCATGTTATATATGTGGGTAACTTACAAGTTGGAGAGAATGCTGGATATGCAATTCTTGTTTCAATTTAGTGCAGAAATGGAGTAACATGGACTACTATAGTGAATTGTTATCTCCAAAAGATAGTACAAGTTGACAAAAGTCTGAAGTGGAGTGGGTTTACTAGAGTTGTCACACTATATCCGGGATAGCTTTGGCTTTCTTTGGGTCATAACATGTTGAGGCGTGGGTTAGTAGAGTCATCCTAAAGTCATGGACTTTAGGATTGAAGTGCCTTTGTATCCAGCTCTATTAGATTAGACCATCCATTGACTGAACTATATTGGCATACCGACTCAATATCGATGAGAACCATCACCTAATTTGATAGAAGCTAAGGAAGTAGATGCACGTTAGATTCAATAAGTTGTTATAAAGTTATGCCCTTTAGACTAAAAAATATGGATGCTAATTATCAAAGAATCATCAATAAAATGTTTAAAAATTAGATGTAACATGAAGGTCTACATTGATAATATGTTGGTCAGAAACTAAAGAAGTCGACACCATTTGACCAACATTGAAGGAACTTTCATCACCATCAAATAGTTTTGAATGTGATTAGACCTTATAAAGTACACTTTTGGTATTAGATCAAGCAAATTTCTAGAGTTCATAATCTATTAGAGGGGAATCGATATTAGCTCAAAGAAGGTAAGGCTATCTTTGATATGAAGTCCTTAATTTTTAGTAATAGAGGTTCAACAATTAATTGGAAGCGTCATCATCTTGAATTGCTTCTCATTTTAAACTAGTGATAGATGTCTACCTTTTTGAGGCACTTTATAGCCTTAATCCTCATGAGGAGCTATACATTTACCTGTTGGTAACTCAGCAATGACAAGTTCCAAATTGATTTAGGAAGGGGATAAGGTTCGAATATTAATTTACTATGTCAGGCACATTTTAAAGTATGTAGAGCAATGCTACCCCACTTATGAGAAAATAGCATTTGTTTTGTTATTAGCTGCTCAAAAGTTCTACTCCTACTTCTAGGCACCATATTATATAATAATAAATCAATCTCTCCACTATATTTTATCAAAGTTGAATTGACTCATAAAGTAGTCAATTTAGGAGGGTTTGATATATCCTACTGTCCCCAAATTAGTATAAAAGCTCAAGCACTAATTGACCTTATTGCTGAGATAACTTACTCATTAGAGTTGATACTAGATGCTAAGTAAGCCCTAGGTGCTTCATATCAATAATTTAACAATAGCAATAAGGGAGGGGTTGACTTGATCCATGATGGGGATACACGAGTATACATTCCGATTTGTAATCAAAGTAACTAATAATGAAGCCAAATATGAAGCTTTCAACATCGGATTATGTTCCTGCAAATACATATATATAGAATACTTAAAAATTATATAGTGTCTCTTAGCTAAAAGTAAACCATATCAATAGGAGATATGGAGCTTGCGTTTCTACCATGGCAAAGTACCTCCTTAAGGCCAAGCTGCTAATTGCATACCTATCTTTCTTTCTAGATTAAGCAAATGCCCTATGAAGAGAATACAAGAGTGTTCCCAAAGTTAGCATCAAGAGCCTACCCAACATCTAAAGTCAGATAATGATAAAGAAATCCTAAATCTAATAGCTAGATGAAGGTCACTAATTAGGCTATCTTAGAGGACTTGAGGAAGAGATTAATTGGAGCTAAAGGGACATAGATTGTTGAATTCCTAAGCATTCTAATAAAGCTACCAAGACTAAGTTTAACTATTGTGAGTCATTTCTCTCTCATCTTAACAATGGTGGTGAATTCAAATAATGTTTAAGATATTCAAGTGAATTAGACAAGCTCAATATATTCTAAATTACCCATTATCACCATACTCAAGTGAGCATCAACAAATATTTGAGTAATCCAGTCAAGGCTACAAGGCCACCCCCTCCTTGAAAATATATTTTTAAAAAAATTCTTTCTATTTCTTGTTGGAGCTCGGAGCCTCTTGAATCTTGTAACTACTTTAGATTGAAAGGAAATAAGATAAAACCCCTGAAGGATATGTTATAACACACATAAAATAAGCTCAATGTCAATATAATATCAAGACCATGACACTCCTCAACAAATGATGCAAGGTACTATCATAGATTTGGTGCCATTTGAGCAAACAATATCTTCAATGCATATAAGATCTTGACAAAGAAACGGTGGAAAGGGAACCAAGTCCCGACTCTAATGCCTTCATGTAAATGCAAAACTACTAATTTGACATATAGGGTAGATAACCAGGTTGAAGATCTATTAGTTTGAAGGTCCCACATCCATTTAATGACTATCCTATAATAACATCGAATTGACGCTAGCATGAAGGTCCACTTAGCCTTGCATGATAAGTGGTCATCTGAGAAGTCAATACGTACATTACTCCTATAATTGCAATGTTTGTATTCGACAAATAACTCCACGATATAGTGATGACAAACTATTTCACATAATCACCTCTCATATTAACTCTTACTTTAAATTAATGATCATCTCAATCTATTATAAAAGACCCCCTCTATATGTGTATTTGAACCTCTATAAAAGTCAAAAACAACTTTACTCCTATTCTTGAATCATTTGAATCCCTACTTAAGAATTAGATGAGCTTTTATTGATTACACGTCGATATAATTTTTGTAAGATAACTCTTAAATCCCTTTATTTTCGACACCAAGCCTATCACGAGTTTGAAAAGTAGACTCATGTTTGATTTAGGTCACTAATGTAGCAGACAATCAAAATCTTATTTAATTATTTTTGATAAGATTTTTAATATTTTAAAGAATTAAAGAATTGAATAGAAAGTTATTTTCTAAGGAATTATACAAAAATTATCAATTTGAGAGAGAGGGATATATATATATATATATATATATATATAAGTGAATATTCATTCTATTTAAGAACTTTTAGGTGCACAAAAGGTATTCTAAAAATTGAGAAGGATAATTATGTAAAAGCACATAATAATTCAATATATATATATATATCTGATGACTCTTCCATATTTCCTAGACCTATCTTTCTACCAACTTTGCTGTAATGTTTATGATTCATTATTATTTTATTGCCAAGTAGCATAGTGAGCTGCAAGTATAATTGTTCATTGGCAGTCGTCCGCTTCCAAAGCTTGAGCTTTCACTCGTCTCTATGTAAATATCGTTACATACCCTCGTATTAAATTGCACATATTGTTGGAACATCATTACTCTTCCAGTGTTATGAACTTATCTTGTACTTATTTTACTGTCTTGGTTACCATGCATTATTATCTTATGCCAAGCTACGACAGATTAGAATCCTATGGTGAAATAAAAAAAGTTTGGTCCGATAAATAAAGGTTTCTCAGACTAGTGTTGACCTTTCAGATCAATTCTATTGTCTCTCCATTCGTCCATGGCACCACACTAGTGCACTATGATTAGGTCGAAGCATGATGATGTTCCCATCCATAACTGTGTTTTTTTTTTTATCAGTTGAATATTTCTTAGCTTATATATTTTACAACTTTCAAATAATTTGATTTTTTAATCATATTTTAATTAATTAATAATGAAAGTGAGAACTTGGATATGAACTAAATTGATATTCTATGTCAAGAAATATTAATGTGTGAGTAGAGATTAACTAAAAAAACAGTCTTACATTGGAAAATATTGAGACAGTCAAGTGACATCTATTAAATTTGACTCACAATCTAATAATTTAAGTTTTTAGGTCGAATTTGTGTTTGACTGGATATATATTAATCTTGACTAGTTTGATTTAAACTCATCATCAATATTTAATTTTTAATATTTTGAAGATGAAAATATGAATAATATTATAATTTAAATTTTATTATTTTTAAAATATTGATTAAAATTATTTTATTTAAAATCTCAATATAAATTATTTTTATTTATGTTTTGTTTATAAAATTATTTTTAATTTAAATATATAATTAGTTTTACATTATACTATATTTTATTATAGTCATTCATATGGTTACTCAATTTATCTTATTATTTTGTAAGCATTTATCGTATTTTAATTTAATATTAAATATTTCTAATTTTATTTAAACATATTTTAAATAATTATTTTAATTTTGATAATTTGTATATTTTCAAATATGAATTATATTTATTTGTAAACTAAATTATTGTTTTGAACTGGTCTAAAATCATGACTTGAACCAATTCTATTAGAAGGAACAAATAACTGAAAAAGAGGGAAAAATATCCTCTATTTTTGAAGTTCTTTTATTGCATATAGAAAAAAACCTGTATAGAAAGAAAAGAAGTAAGAGACACTATGCAAAAAACAAAGAAATTAGGGAGTTTTTTCCACAAAATTTTTCTAGCAAAAATTAGATATTATTATTATAAATTCTTTTGTTTAACTAAATTTTACTTGGTTAACAATTACAGGTAGTGAGAGATATAGGACACTCTACGAATGGTGTAACTATTACCACCGAAGATGGATCATTTTACAATGCAGATTATGTAATCGTTTCGGTCAGTATTGGTGTTCTTCAAAGCAAGCTCATCAAGTTTAAGCCAGACTTGCCCGTAAGTTTTTTTTCTTTTTAGCTATCGTAAAAAATAATATTTTTTTTCTATTTTCTTCTCCTGTAAATTTTGTAGTAGTTACTACTATTGCTTGCTTTGGGATAATATGACCTTATAATACATCATCTTTTTAATTGTAGCAATGGAAGAACTTCGCGATATGCCAGTTCGGTATGTCTGTGTACACAAAGATCTTTCTCAAGTTCCCTCATAAGTTTTGGCCCGATGGGGAAGGGACAGAACACTTTCTGTATTCCAGTGAAAGGAGAGGATACTATCCAGTGTGGCAGGTGCTATGATGATGCTATCAACACATCTATTTGCATTTAGAAACGTAGACCAACAAAAAGAGTTAACCCTACTTTTATTGAGAACAATGAGCACAATCTAGCGAAGCTTGTGTAGATATATGTTAGCCTCACAAAGCATGAATCATGGCTGCATGCAGCATTTCGAGAAGCAATACCCAGGAGCCAATGTTCTATTGGTCACAGTAACAGATGAGGAATCAAGGAGGATAGAGCAGCAGCCAGACTCCCAAACAAAGGCAGAAGCCATGGAGGTCTTAAGGAACATGTTCGGCAAACACATTCCTGAGGCCACAGACATACTCGTTCCCAGGTGGTGGTCTGATAGGTTCTTCAAGGGATCCTTCTCCAACTGGCCACTTGGTGTCAACCGATACGAGTATGATCAGATCAGGGTAATCTATATTTATGTATATATATCACATATCATTCTTATAAATAGATATCCGGTAATTATAGTGTGTAAATATTGACAAATATATTGTGAAGGCACCAATTGGAAGGGTTTATTTCACTGGTGAGCACACAAGCCAGCATTATAATGGTTACGTCCATGGTGCATATCTTGCAGGTGAGTTTTGCTTCTTCTACATTTATCTTAAAAATAGTTTAGATTTAAAGAACAATAGTTTGATGATTGAACAACTTCTCAGGGATTGATTGTGCCAATATGATGATCAAGTGTGTCAAGTACAAGACCTGCGAGTACAAAATCAAGCCCAAGGATTCACTACAACAAAACATATTCCTATATGTGCTTCTCACCTGTATGTCCCTGTTGTTTATAACTGGAGTAACATATAGTCCTAAGGTTAAAAACCTTGGAAATAAGTGACAACGTGAAAAGATATAATTAAAGATTTTTTAACTACAGGTAAATGTCTATATATTTTTGTGGTAATTCAATTATGATAATGTATGTTTTTTTTCCTATAAATGACAATCACAATAAACTTTTCTTGCTGTATCAATGGATATTTTTATTTATCCACAATAATAGTTACACTTATTATTGTGGTTATTTAATTATATTAGTAGATATTTTTACCCTACGATAGACAATCATAGTAACAATCTACATACTACTACTATTATTCGATTGATACTTTTATCACAGTAATAATATCCATATTTCCTATGATTGAATAACCACCATAATGCTTTTACATTGTAATAATTTATCGATTGTCACACCTAACAATCACTGTGATAGCACATAATTCTTTCTTCACAAAGGAATATGATATTCTTCCATCAACCATATCAATTTATATAAAAAATATAATACCGATATTCAAGTATATATAGTTTCATATATGAAATTCAAACGAGATAATTTTATTATGAATTTTGAGTGGCATAATAATAGAAAAAAATATAAAAATAGGATTCCTAGTGTTCCTCTCAAAGTCTAACACCATCGTCGGGTGAATAATAACAAGTAGATGACTCTTTTATTTAGTAAAATTATCTGTTGGAGAAGCTCTTTCATTTATAAATATTTATAGTTAAACATACATTTCTTCATATTCTTTTCAAGACTCAACAACAAGAATTACAACTTTGAGCTTGAGGTTTACATATATATCATAAATCACATGCAATTAATATTTTCAATAATAATTTATATGATTTAAACCTAAGCGACAACAATAATAAATAGTAAAGAAAACATGTAATATACTTATATACCCTAATCTCATAGTAAAAGTCATGATACGAAGCACCTTATCCATATGTTTAGAACATATTCTTAGCTTATATAAGGTAATATATATACTGACAATCATTAATTCATTCTCATGATCAAATAAAAAATGGGAATTAAGGTTAATGACAAATTTTATTTATTTCATTGTCATGGTTACCACGCATTATTATCTTATAGACAAACGGCATCTCCAGATTGGATTAAAATTTTGTGGTGACATTAAAAAAAAACAAAAAGGATTATGATCCAATAGATAAAATGTTTGTCAGACCACTGTTGACCTTTTCTGTCTCTTTAACATGACCTTCAAGATTAAATCTATTCCTCCCTCTATACTTGGGTACATTCCTTCATGCTTACCACAGAATGTTTCTTGTTTATCTTACCACAAGTGTTTATGATAAGTGTTTTTATTCATAAGAAACCCTCTCTCTCTCTCTCTCTCTCTCTCTCTCTCTCTCTCTCTCTCTAAGTTACCGTGCAATAGATAAATGTATTTTATTCATAATAAATCTCGAACTTCTAACTCAAAATAAGACTCCTGATCAGAGTAAAAAAGAAATTATTCCCAACAGAAGAGAGACTAAAAAGAATGGCAATGTAGTGACAAGAATCATGGGTGTCGTACAGTACAAAACCTTGTAACCTAACTCCAAACGAATCGTGCATTGCGCATGTACTTTACACAGACTAAACAATGAAAAAGAATCTGGGGGCTCTGGCAATATGAACATCATCTCTAGGTTACTTAAGTCCAGCTTCCGGCATGCATCATCACCTTCTTCAGCTAAAGCCATGCAAGTGGTTACAAGAAAAGTGAGAAATGGCAGAGGTTGGTGTCGTTGTCAGAAAATATGATTGATTAATTAATTAATTATTTTTATTAGAATATGATAGTCATCTAGATTACTTCGAGACCACTTAGAAAAATAGAGTATGGATGTAATATTGTATACGATATTAAATATATTTGCCTTGGAATTATCCTCTAATCTCCTATACCCTAAACTATAAACAGATCATGTGATATGCATGCACTTCAAATATATTACACAAAGAAAAGGTGGGTTGACCCCTCAGTGTGAGCATCATGTCTTCCCTAGATTCTTGTCAGCTAAAGGTTAAAACATGTGACAGTGACCTAATTAAATAGAGCTTTTATATGATGCCTTAGGAAGGAAAACATGAAATTATCTTCCGACTCCTGACATGGATGACAACTTTATATTCTCATGCACTTTCAAGTAATGCAAGTTTTTACTGCTGGGAAAAGAAAGAAATGAAAGGTGAAAGCATGTACTTTAGACATGTGACATCAAGAGAAACTTACAGCAGGAGATATAAGAGATTATAAATTTTTTCTTATTATTATTTTCTTAATTTATTATTTATATGATTCTATAAAAAGATAAAAAGAAAAAAGAATGTAAATCTAGTTCTCCTTACATATTGACATCATTACAGTTTTTAAATTCGATGATAGTGCATCTGAATGGTATCAAAAGGTACACATCGTAAATTTAATCTATTATTATTTGATTTCAGATTTTGACATTAAAATTTTTCGTATAATAGAAGCATAATGATGATTTTTATAGTAACAATTGGTATCATAGTCATTTTGTGAAATTAAGTACTTTAGATTTATTTGATAGCAAGGTCCGTAATACCATATCGTACTGGAGTTTCGATTTGGGCTCGGTATGGTACGATACGGGTATACCGAGCATTGTAGTACTGCTATAGTGCACTGCTACAGTTCTATAGTGCATTGTTTACAATGCTACAGTACACTGTTTACAGTACTGCAGTACACTGTTTACGGTGCTATAGTGCTATAGTCGAAAACCGGTACATACCGTCCGGTAACGGGCGGTCCGCGTACCGATAACTTGTCGGATCGGTACGTACCGCCCGTATCGGACGGTATACATCGAAACGACAAACCATGTTTGATAGTACCCTTCGCGTGTGAAAATGTATTATTCAATTTTGATTTACGATGCATGAATAATTCGTTTGTATTATCGATTTACTTTTTTATTCAGTTTATTTTGTCACCTACTTGCTAACAATATAAGATTTTTCATGATTGATCAATAGACCACTATCAACAATTTGTTATCGACAATAATACTGTTAAAAGCAACGGCCTTTGATGGTCATCAGCCTAGTTGAAGGCAGTAGTTGTGTACCTAGTGTAAGTACTGCGGGGTGCGATAGTCTTGTGATGGCAATAGCACGGCCACTACCTACGTAGCTATGTGTGATGGTTGCATCAGAACTGCCACTACTTACAATGACTGTGACGGTTGTAGTAATGCTGTTGCGACGTCATTAGATGTACAAGGCTAATAAGATTGCTGAGTAATATGAGTGCACAATCGCACCACAACAATGTTTGGAGTCATCCAATAGCCAGTGTACCCAACCGCACATGAGCGAGGAGGTTGCATGTTGCGCATGGTGGTGGTGACTGCACCTCGTGTAGTGATCATAAAAGGGAGTGACAAATATGGTTTTTAATTAAAGAATAATTTTACCCCTAATAAATCAGGTAATTTCAATATGTGTTCCTAAGTTTACTTTTCAATTATGCCCTTGATAAATTAGAGATTTTTATTGTATATCCTAATTAAAATTATAATTTTACCTTTTGGAAATTAAAACATTTGACTCATCCTCAATTATAAAATTGACTAATTTTATTTATTTTAATCAAATACTTTGATCAGATTTTATCATGACTTTATTTTGATTGCCTAATTGGATTTAAATTCAATTAATTAGGTTTTGATCCAATTTGAGAAAACTTAAATTAGAAAACTTAAATTTTGATCTAAGTTTTGATTTTGATCAAATTTATTTTTTTTATGAATTTATAAGTTGATGTTTAACTCAATTCTAGACTTATCCTACTTAATTAAGTAGGTTTGATCGAATGGTGTCGGAGGAGGCCCTCGCAGTGTTTCAAAACCCGTTATATGGCTGAATCCTGTGCTCTACTGGCTGGGCTAAGGAAAGCAAGGAGCTGAATCTTTCACGGCTCCGAAGGAACACTTCCGGTTCCCTGGTTCCTTCGGTCTCTTTTAAGAGACATTGTTATGTTTTGTAATAGGTTGTCTGTAAGCTGTATCGAGTTTATCCCTAGAGAAAGCAATTGGATGGCAGATAGGGCTGCCAGTTTTGGGAGAAATTATGCATCTCCATTTTTTGGTGATTCAGCTACTGATCTAGCTGTTAGGTCTGTGTTTTCCTCATAGTTTGCATCGATGTATATACCTCTATCAAAAAAGAAAAAAGAAAAAAGAAAAAAACAGTGTTTGTCATGACCATGCCATCTAATATTTCTGACAGTACTAATCCACATTGAACATGTTTATATTATCTGACAACCTTGTAGTAAATTGATCATTTAATTGGAAGTTGTAGAGGAACTTGTATACCTCGAGAGGAATCGGTTCAGAAGAAAGCCCTAGTTTCATAGAAAACTTCGGAGCCAATGCCTTTTTGGTGTTGTCTGCTTCCTCTCGCTATGCGGACTACCATTCTCCACACTCGGGCTGCTGCTGGTCTCCATATCCATGCGAAGCTTCATCTTAGCCAATGACTCTGTAAACTCCTGCATGCTTTTCACGTACATATCTACATCACATCCTGCTGAACCACTGTCTGCTCTGGCTCAATGTTTATGCTGATGATTGGTTCTCATGAATTTATCCTTTGATGGCCCAGATGAATCAGCCTCACCATCTGTGACCTCTGAGCTCTTATCTTTTCTGCTCGGAGATGCTGTGACCGACAACGTATCGGAGATAGATTGAGATGCCACTGCAATTGTTACAGGAGAAGATTCTGCCGTCGAAACACTAGTGTCATTTCTCAGTGCATTATCGGAATCAAGAGATCCAAGTCACTTGGCAGATGATAAGCTTTCGACAACTGCATCGTCGTCGACACAGTTGCCAAGTTACAAAGCCGCCCTCTGAACTTTGCGTCTAAAGCAATATTTCACATTAATATTATACAAATCTAAAATATGAGATGTTTCTATACTATTCCTCAAGATGAAAAATTCAAAATATAGACATATAAGCAAATAATGGTCCAGTAAATCAAAACTTATTACAAATGTATACAAATAAATAATTACAAGTACTTCTTATAATTAATTTTTATTTTCAAAGCAAAGCATATAAAACAGCAAACCAGTCTTAATATTTCTATCAAATACCATACAAAAGTTTTATATTTATTTCAGAGTAAATAAAGTCATAATCATTACTAAATGGTATATCAAAATAAATATCATATTGGTACAAATAACGATGATCAATTATTCATAATTTAAATGATATAGCTAATGATGCATATCTAAATTCATAATTAATATCACTAACTAAGAGTACATGTCAAAACCACAGTCGTAGAAAACTAACAGCTACGGTTATATTGCATCCTCGTGACAAAGCTCAAAATTTTGTTTAACTCTCGTGATATAGGTAACACATATCCTTTCGAGTTAAGACCCAAAAGAAACTAGTTTCTTAACAAATACTATTATATAACCCCCATTAGTAGGACCAAATTGTAGCCATACTAATTTTTTTCTTTTATTTCAAATCTAACAATTTATATAACATTTAAAACTAATAAAAATCAATCATTTTGAATAATTAACATATCAAATCGATACTTCAAAAGCTGATACATATTTTATTTAACAAGTGCAAATCATGTATTTTCATTAAGTTACAAACATATACACAAATTATAAATACATGCATGTTACTTTTAAAACAAGTTAAACAGAGTTATTGGATACTTACCCTGCTGGAACCGTGGATCCTTAACTCAATAATCAAAATGCTCC
>LVTN01002554.1:19308-33695 GCA_001649415.1 Musa itinerans
TTTCCATAAATGTGAATTATTGAGTGATCTGATATATGATTATAAACTGCACAGGTTTTTATGGATGTAAATTTGATTGAATGTTTTTCAGTGTCCTCAAACGTTAGTTTGGATCCTGGATTGATTTGTTGAATTTTAATATTATCGATTATTTGAGGGGGCGTGACAGTTGTGATTATTCAAGAGAGGTGTGAGGCTTGTAAGGGTTAACTCCTAAACCCGTGAATAGGAGAAAGCGTTGTAAAGAGGTGGTTGGTCTTGCCTATTGAAGGAAGACTATTAGTGGACACCAGTGACCTCGATGGAGGAGGAATCGGAAGTGAATGTAGGTCACATAGACCGAACCACTATAAATTCTGGTTTGCATTTCTATTATTTCTATTTACTTACTTTGCAATAGCTCCACTTCCTCCTTACTTGGCTTTCACTACCCTTATGAACAAACATGCTTTCAAGTTATCTTCCATGATTATTTTTAACATTCATAGATTTTTAAACCGACGTTTTAATCTGCTGCACTAATTCACCCCCCCTCTTAGTGCTGCTCTTGATCCTAACACTTCGCCCATTGAAGGAAGATCATCAGTGGATGTCAGTAGCCTTGACAGAAGAGGAATCGGGAGTGGATGTAGGTTACGACGATTGAACCACTATAAAACTCGATTTGTATTTACTTTAAGCTCTTTACTTTTATTGCAAACTACTTTATTTACTTATTCACTACACTTTCGTATGCTTAAAATTAACATCTTTCCAATATTATTTGTTATCGAAACGAAGATTTTCAAAACCAATGATTTTAATGAAAGCACTAATTCAACCCCCCCTCTTAATGACAACCCAATCCTAACAATTGGTATCAGAGCCACGTTTTTTTCTCGTTTGGTTTAACACCCAAGAGAAATGGCTCTTTTCGGATTTCAAGAGGGTCACTCTATCTTTCATCCTCCTATGTTCAATGGGATGGACTACACTTATTGAAAAACTCAGATGAAAGTTTTCTTGCTTTCGTTGAACTTCAATTTATGGAATATCGTCGAAAATAGATTTCAAAAGTCTTCTCTTCCAATGAATGATTGGAATGATTTAGAGAAAAAGACTTTCTCTTTGAATGCCAAAGCAATGAATGCTTTATTTTGTGCATTGGACAAAAATAAATTTAATCATATTTCTATTTGAGAAACTGCGTATGATATTTGACACACTCTTGAAATCACACACGAAGGCAGTAGTAGAGTTAAAGATTCGAAAATTAACCTTTTGATGCATGATTTTGAATTATTTCGAATGAAGCCAAGTGAAAATATCGTTGACATGTACACCTGTTTTACAGATGTCATTAATAGTTTAAAAGCTCTTGGCAAATGTTTTTCAAATTTTGAACTTGTTAATAAAGTTTTACGATCTCTTTCTAAAAATTAAGATTAAAAAATAACGGTAATATAAGAATCAAAGAATTTGAACCATTTTTCGATTGAAGAACTTATTAGGTCTTTGATGACCTATGAAATAATGTGCAAGGCACATGATGAACAAAATGAACATGAGAACTATCTTCCAAAGAACAAGAAGGATTTAGCGCTTAGAACTCAAGAAGACCACTCGAGCGAAAGGTCAAGTGATGATGACTTCGAACTCTTAATAATGAAGCTTAAAAAATTAATGAAACAAGAATCAAAGAATAAAAAGAAACTTAAAAAGAATACAACTACAAGTTGGGGCACTCCAAAAACGAATATATAAAACTGAAGAAGAAGTCGCTAAAGAAGAAGGAAGCACTTAAGGATGAATCGAGCTCCTCCGAAGATGAGGAGCAAACCAACAAAGACGAGGTGGCCTTTCACAATGAGGTATGTAACTCACCCAAAATGTATTTGCCTTATTTTGAAATAACTTGATGCATTTCATTAGTTGTTAGTTTAGAAAAATTATATATATAAAAAAAATTGATTATGAAAATTACACGTTTTATGATGAAGGAACAAAATGTTAGATTTAAATCTAATGCTTGTATACTTAATAAGATTAATCCTATGTATGTTTTTAAGAATCAATAATATGTGTCTTGATGATTTTTGTATTGTTTTTCGATTTTGATTGAAGATGCTTTATGTTCAATAAAACCATGCTTGATGATTTAATGATACATGATGATTTGAAGTAACAATGATTTTTTTTTTGTTATACTATTGATCTTTGTCGTAATGAACTTTGCTTTTAAATGATGATGCATATTTTTTATTTGACATAAAAGATAAAGTCTTGCTTGTATGAAATAAATCACATAAATTGAAACAACTAAAAAGGGAATGCATTTTAAAAATTTCTCTATCTCTATCTTATCAGTTTTTCAATAAGAAATTAATAAATCCATTTATGTCATTTAGAATCCCTTGAAAGTAATTTTGATGATTTGACAAATTGAATGAGTTGAAATTGTTGAATCTCGGATTTTGATGATGAAATCAATTGTTGAGTTTGTGATCTAATCTGCGATTTGAGTGACGCAGGACTAGCTTCGATCAAGGAGAGGCAAATTGATTAAAGCTGGAAGAATCATATTGGGCCGGAGTGAAACATGTCAGAAGATTGGAAGACGGGCCGGAGGATCAGTCGACGTGTCGGCAGAAGGCTCATGCCGTGAATTCGGGCATCGGGCCAACGGATCGGATATTGCGCCAAGGAGATCGGAAGTTGCGGGAATCAACATGCCGATTGGGCAATACGTCGAAGGAGCGGATGATACGCCGAAGGATCGGACGAGCACTAGATGAACCAATGACATGTTGGATAAAGGATTCATTCTTTGTAATCATTTGTCTAAGATCAAAGTAGTTTAAGGGGCTAATTGAGTTAGCTTTTGGTGTAATCATGCTAACTCAATTAGGGGCCAATTGGGCCTCAATTGGGACTGATTTAGGCTCAATGGAAGGCTCATTTAGTGACCCAAAAGTTGGGTCACGTAGTGGCACCGCCAGAACAGGCGGTGGAACCGCCTGTGAGTAGGAAAACTCGAAAAACTTGGTCTCTAAGGCTATCAGGTGGTGGTACCACCCAGTGATAGTGTGTTAGGTGGTGGTACCACCCAGTGTTAGGCTATAGGCAGTAGTACAGCCCGTACCTTGAAATCTCAGGTATTTGAATATTGGTCTCCAAATTTAAATTCATTTGGGGCCTATAAATACCCCACTCTTTCCTGCTTGGCATAGTAAGAAAGTGAGTTAAAAAGGGGTAAGAATCCTTGAGTAAAAATTGTAATATCTCTTGAAGAGTAGAGTCCCTTCTTCCAAGTATTTAGAAAGTTCTTCTAAAGGGAGAAGAGAGGTCTAGGTCTAAAAGATAGGGGTAAAAGTTATCTCCTAAGCTTGTCAAAAGGAGAATAGAGTTGTAAAGAGGTGGTTGATATTTGCCTATTGAAGGAAGACCGAGAGTGGATGCCGGTGGCCTCAACGAAGGAGGAATTAGGAGTGGATGTAGGTTACAACGATCGAACCACTATAAACTCAGTTTATATTTCTGTTTTTCTCTTTACTTTAATTACAAACTGCCATACTTCCTCATTACTTTAGCCGCACACTCTTAAGAATGTGTTTCAAGTTAATATCTTTCTGAGATCGATTTTAATTGAACGAATGATTTTTGAACTGACGTGATTTTATCCATCACTAATTCACCCCCTCTCTTAGTACCAACTCATTCCTAACAATTGGTATCAGAGCCACATTATTTCTCATTTGGTTTAACACCCAAGAGAAATGGCTCTTTTCGACTTTCAAGAGGGTTTTTTTATCGTTCATCCTCCTATGTTTAATGGGACCGACTACACTTATTGGAAAACTCGTATAAGAGTTTTCTTGCTTTCCTTGAACCTTGATTTATTGAATATTGTTGAAAACAATTTTCAAAAGTCTTCTACTCCAATGAATGAATGGAATGATTTAGAAAAGAAAATTTTTTCTTTAAATGCTAAAGCTATGAATACTCTATTTTGTGCCTTAGATAAAACTGAATTTAATCAGGTTTCTACTTGCGAAATGGCTTTTGACATTTGACACACTCAAAATCACACACGAAGGCACTAATAGAGTTAAAGACTCTAAAATAAATATTTTAATGCATGATTTTGAATTATTTCATATGGAACCAAGCGAGATTATTGGAGACATGTACACCCGTCTTACGGATATCGTCAATAGTTTAAAATCTCTTGGTAAAAGTTTTTGAACATTGAACTTATGAACAAAATTTTATGATCTCTTTATAAAAATTGGGATTCAAATGTAACGACAATACAAGAGGCTAAAGACCTAAACAACCTTGCTCTTGAAGAACTTATCGGGTCATTAATGACCTATGAAATAACTTATGTGGCACATGACAAACTAACCTTCCAAAGAACATGACGGATTTGGCACTTAGAACAAATGAAGACCACTCGAGCAAAAGCTCAAGTGATGATGACTTTGAACTCTTATCATTAAAGCTTAAAAAATTTATAAAACAAGAATTAAAAAATAAAAATAAACTTAAAAAGAAGAAATTTCCAAAGAAGAAGAAAATACTCAAGGTGGGCTTGGGATGAATCGAGCTCATCCGATGATGAGGAGAAATCAATGAAGATGAAACGACGAACTTTGCTTTGATGACTCTCGACATTAAGGTAAACAACTCAAATGAAACTCCTTTAATTTATTTTGAAATTACTTGATGATTTTTCATGCATTGTTTTTAAATTAGTTAGCAAAAACTAAATAAAAAACAATTGTAAAAAATTATATCATGGTTCTTTTTCTAGCTATTTTGAAAAAATGATCATGACAATTGCATGTTTTATAAAAGTATAATAAAATTTTAATCTATTGCTTATACACCTAGTAAGATTAATCTTATGTATGTGTTTAAGAAGCAATCATGTGTATAATATTGATTTTCATATTGATTTTCGATTTTGATCGAAATTGCTTTATGAATCATGTTTGATGATTATGCTTAATGAGTTTATATTTTGAAATTATGCATGATGATTATTGTAATTAATGGTTTATCAATCTTTGTCAAAATGAAAGTGCTTTTTCGATTTTAAACGTTGATGCATGTTTTGATTTGGTGTAAAAAACTTAGGCATGCTTGTAAGAAATAAAATCACTTAAATTGAAACAACTAAAAAGAGGAAAGTAATTTTCTTGAAAATTTCTTTTTCTCTATCTTATCGATTTTTCATTAAGAGATTGATGAAGTTATTTATGCCATTGTGAATCTCTTGAAAGTAATTTTGATGATTTGAATTTAAATGAGTTTTATCCAAATCATGATCATGATTTCTTGGAATTACTTCAGATTTTTTTTGAATCAATATCTCTTCTTTGTACTCCAACGATTTTTCTTGGTATTTTATTTAAAGAGGAGATTTACTATATAAATCATGAGAATTATAATACATGAATTGAGAACATTTATGTGTTCTCTCAAGACTCCTTTTGCTATAGGAATGTCTTTATCTATATCATGATCTTGATTTCTTGATATTTAATACATGAGATTTTTCTATGAATCAAAATCTTGCTTTTGAACTCCCATGTTTCTTTTTGTTATTTACTAAAAGGGAAAAGAATTACAATATTGTATTCTTCCCTTATATTTGACAATGACATAGGGGGAGCAAATTTTGCTAGCTTGCTAGTTAGCTTGCATACTTTAAGAAGAAGCAAAAAGTTGCTAGTTTGCACATCATAAAGAGAAGCAAAAAGCTTGTTTATCTCAAAAGATGCAAAAATTTTACCAACTTTCATATGTGTAAAATTTGCTAGCTTGCATGTTCCAAAATTATGTGAAACTTACTAAATTTGCTAGCTTGCAAATTGCATGGAGAAAGAATTGCTAGTGTGCACATCTCAAAAGAGAAAGATTTGCTAGCTTGTACAATTCAAATAGATGCAAAAATATGTTAGCTTGCTCATCTCAAAAGAGAAGCAAAGATTGCTAACTTGCATATTTCAAGAAGCAAAAGTTGCTTTCTTGAACATCTTAAATATTGCTAGCTTACATTTTCTAAAATGATGTAAAAATTTGCTAGCTTACATGATGTAAAACTTGCTAGAATTGCTAGCTTTCACTTTGCAAAGGAAGCAAAAATTGCTAGCTTGAACATTACAAAGGAAGCAAAAATTTCTAGCTTGCACTTCTCAAAAGAGAAGAAAAAACTCACTAGCTTGTATGTTCCAAAGTGATGAAAATTTTGCTAAATCGTTAAGCTTGTATATCTCTAAATCTTAAAAGTTACACTTCTCCTTTTTGTTGATGACAAAGGGGGAGAAGTCATAATGACAATCATGTGTGGGATGATGTACTTGATTATGCTTGAGTTTATGTTGCATGCAATGATATGATTAATTGGGTCTTTCAATATTCATGATGCAGTGGTGAAATACTTATAATTTTCTAAATTTAAAGGTTCTATCAATATGGCATATTGATATAGGGAGTTAAGGTTAACTCCGTCATCAATTGATTGTCATCATCAAAAAGGGGGAGATGGTTGAATCTTGGATTTTGATAATGAAATCAATTGATGAGTTTGTGATCTAATCTATGTTTTGAGTGACGTAGAACTAGCTTCGATCATGGAGAGGCAAATTGATTAAAGCAGAAAGAATCAAATTGGGTTGGAGTGAAACATGTGAGAAGATTGGGCATCGGGCCAGAGGATCGGTCGATGTGTCGGCCGAAGGCTTGTGCTATGAATTCGGGCATCGAGCCAAAGGATTGGACATTGCGCTAAGGAGATCGGAAGTTGCAAGAGTCAATATGCCGATTGGGCAATACGCCAAAGGAGAGGACGTGCGTCGAAGGATCGGATGAACCAATGATATGCCAGACAAAGGATTCATGCTTTATAATAATTTATCTAAGATCGAAGTAGTTTAGGGGGCTAATTGAGTTAGCTTTTGGTATAATCATGTAACTCAATTAGGGGCCAATTGGGCCTTAATTGGGATTGATTTGGGTTTAATGGAAGGCTCATTCGATGACCCAAAAGTTGGGTCAAGTAGTGGCACCGCCAGAACAGGCATTGGAACCGTCTATGAGTTGGAAAACTTGAAAAACTTGGTCTTTGAGACTGTCAGGTAGTGGTACTGCCCAGTGACATTGTGTTAGGTGGTGGTACCACTAGACTGGGTGGTGGTACCGCCCAGAGTCAAGCTGCAGGTGGTGGTACCGCCCGTACCCCGAAATCTCGGAGATTTGAATTTTGGGCTCCAAATTTGAATCCATTTGGGGCTATAAATACCCCACTCTTTCCTATTTGGCATAGTAAGAAAGTGAGTTAAAAAGGGGAAAAAAATCCATGAGTAAAAATTGTAATCTCTCTTGAAGAGTAGAGTCCCTTCTTCCTAGTATTTAGAAAGTTTTTCTAAAGAGAGAAGAGAGGTCTAGGTCTAAAAGAGAGGTGTAAAGGTTCTCTCTTAAGCCTATCAAAAGGAGAATAGAGTTGCAAAGAGATGCTTGGTCTTTTCCTATTGAAGGAAGACCGATAGTGGATGCTGGCAGCCTCAACGGAGGAGGAATCGAGAGTGGATGTAAGTCACGACTACCGAACCACTATAAACTTGGTTTGCATTTCTATTTTTCTCTTTACTTTAATTGTAAACTGCCATACTTCCTCATTACTTTAGCTGCACACTCTTATGAACATGTTTCAAGTTAACATCTTTCCGAGATCAGTTTTAATTGAACGAAAGATTTTCGAACCGATGTGATTTTATCCGCTGCACTAATTCACACCCCTCGCTCTTAGTATTGACTCGTTCCTAACAATTGGTATCAAAGCCACATTATTTCTCATTTGGTTTAACACCCAAGAGAAATAGCTCTTTTCGGCTTTCAAGAGGGCTTTTCTATCATTCGTCCTCCCATGTTTAATGATACTGACTACACTTATTGGAAAACTCGTATGAGAGTTTTCTTGCTTTCCTTGAATCTTGATTTATGGAATATTATTGAAAACAGTTTTCAAAAGTCTTCTACTCCAATGAACGAATAGAATGATTTGGACAAGAAAACTTTTTCTTTAAATTCTAGAGCTATGAATGCTCTATTTTGCGCCTTAGATAAAACTGAATTTAATTGGGTTTCTATTTACGAAATGGCTTTTGACATTTGGCACACACTCAAAATTACACACCAAGGAACTAGTAGAGTTAAAGACTCTAAAATAAATTTTTTAATGCATGATTTCGAATTATTTCGTATGGAACCAAGCGAGACTATTGGAGAAATGTACACCCATCTTACGGATATTGTCAATAGTCTAAAAGCTCTTGGTAAAATTTTTTCGAACATTGAACTTGTGAACAAAATTTTATGATCTCTTTCTAAAAATTGGGATTCAAAAGTAATGGTAATACAAGAGGCTAAAAACCTAAACAACCTTGCTCTTGAAGAACTTATTGGGTCATTAATGACCTATGAAATAACTTATGTGGCACATGATAAACTTGAGAACAACCTTCCAAAGAACAGAAAGGATTTGACACTTAGAGCAATTGAAGACCACTCGAGCAAAAGCTCAAGTGATAATGACTTTAAACTCTTATTATTAAAGCTTAAAAAATTCTTAAAACAAGAATTAAAGAATAAAAATGAACTTAAAAAGAAGTTGCCAAACAAGAAGAAAATATTCAAGGTGGCTTGGGATGAATAGAGGAGCAAACCGATGAAGACGAAATGACGAACTTCGCTTTGATGACTCTCAACAATGAGGTAAACAACTCAAACGAAACTCCTTTACTTTATTTTGAAATTACTTGATGATTTTTCATGAGTTGTTTTTAAATTAGTTAGTAAAAAAAATTAAAAATATTACAAAAAATTATATCATGCTTCTTTTTCTAGTTATTTTGAAAAAATGATCATGACAATTGTATATTTTATGAAAATACAATAAAATGTTAATCTAATGCTTGTACACCTAGTAAGATTTGTTAGGATCAAGAGCAACATTTCGGCACTAAGAGGGGGGGTGAATTAGTGCATCGGTAAAATCACGTCTTCAAAAACTTCATTGCGATAAAACCGGTTTCGTAAAGATGTTAACTTTGAAAGCGTATGGAAATGTATTTGATGTAAAGTAAGGAAGGAAGTTTGCAATTAAGATAAATAGTAGAAGGTAAATACAAACCGGTTTATAGTGGTTCGATCATCGTGACCTATATCCACTTCGCCAATTCCTCTTCCATCGAGACCACCGGCATCCACTAACGATCTTTCCTTAATAGACGAAGATCAACCTCCTTCTTACAACTCGATTCTCCTTTTACCGGGTCTAGGAGATAACCCTTGCACCCCCACTCACTCCTCTCTCAAAGTATTCTAACACTTAGAACTTGAGGAGCTTACACAAGATTGCAACAGCGTTTCTTTCCTTTTTTGCTCTCAATGCTTGTGTCTTTTAACTAGAGATGAGAGGGGTATTTATAGGCTTCAAGTTGATTTAAACTTGGAGCCTAAAAATATCTCATCCCGGGTTTCCCGGGTATGGGCGGTACCATTGCCTGCGTTGGGCAGTACCACCGTTATTGTCAGTTTGACATTGACACTGCACTAGGCGGTACCACCGCCCAGTCTGGCAGTACTACCGCCTGGGAGGCTGTGCTAGGTGGTACCACCACCCAAACTGGCAGTACCACCACTTAGCACCCTACCAGGGGTGGTACAATCGCCCCGACTGGCGGTACCACCGCCCAGTCTGGCAGTACTACCGCCTGGGAGGCTGTGCTAGGTGGTACCACCACCCAAACTGGCAGTACCACCACTTAGCACCCTACCAGGGGTGGTACAATCGCCCCGACTGGCGGTACCACCGCCCAGTCTGGCAGTACTACCGCCTGGGAGGCTGTGCTAGGTGGTACCACCACCCAAACTGGCAGTACCACCACTTAGCACCCTACCAGGGGTGGTACAATCGCCCCGACTGGCGGTACCACCGCCTAACACAGTCTCAAAGACTATGCCACGATGGTGCTGCCTCTTGGGTCACTGTTTGGGCCTCTTATTGTGCCCAACATAATCCTTACATGGGCCTAGCTAGCCCATAATTAGGTTGGCCCCAATCCAGACCCAATTACGTACTAACTACGATTCCTAAGATATTTGCTAAGCTAAACAAGTCCCTATGTCTTGGTTTCTTTCGGCGAGCTTCCGGCGATCTTCCGGTGAACTTCCGACGATCTATCAACAATGATCTGGCGGACTCCCAACAAGCTCCTAGAGTTCACGATGATCTTCTTGGTGAGTTCCAACGAGCTTCTCTAGCAAGCTCTAAGACTTCTCGGCTGGTTCCGCCTGAACTTTCGACGAACGTCCGGACTTCCAACGAACTCTCGAACTCCCAACGAAATCGCGTCCTTAACTCCGGGACTTCATTTTGTTTCATGCCTTGCTATCGTAGTTAATCCTGTACATGTAAAAACATACTTCAATCTAGACAATTAATACTAAGCATTAATCATGTTATCCGGTATGTCATTGGTCCCTCGACGCTTTGTCCGATTCTTTGGTGCATCGTCCTCTCTTGCGGCCTATTGCCCAATCGGCCAGTTGACTCCATAACTCCGGTATCCTTGGCGCAATATCCTCTCTTCTTGGCCTGATGCCCAAATCCATGGCCCGAAGCCTTCTGTCGATACGTCGACCGATCCTCCGGCTCGACATCCAATCTTCTGACATGTTTTCCTCTAGCACAACATGATTCTTCCTGCTTTAATTGTCTTATCCTGATCAAAGCATCCTGCGTTACTCAAAACGCATATTAAAACATAAACACTTATCAATTGGTTTCATCATCAACATCCAAAATTCAACAAGATTAATCTTTTGTATGTGTTTAAGAAGTAATAATGCGTATAATATTGATTTTTGTATTGATTTTTGATTTTGATTGAAAATGCTTTATGAAATCATATTTGATGATTATGCTTAATGAGTTTATATTTTGAAATTATGTATGATTATTATTGTGATTAATGGCTTATCGATCTTTACCGTAATGAAAGTACTTTTTCGGTTTTAAACGTTGATGCATGTTTTGATTTGGCGTACAAAACTTAGGCATGCTTGTAAGAAATCAAATCAATTAAATTGAAACAACTAAAAGGAGGAAAGCAATTTTCTTGAAAATTTCTTTTTCTCTATATTATCGATTTTTCATTAAGAGATTGATAAAGTTATTTATGCCATTGTGAATCTCTTGAAAGTAATTTTGATGATTTAATTTTGAATGAGTTTTATCCAAATCATGATCTTGACTTCTTGGAATTACTTGAGATTTTTTTTTGAATCAATATATCTTCTTTGTACTCCAACGATTTTTCTTGGTATTTTATTTAAAGAGGAGATTTACTATATAAATCATGAGAATTATAATACATGAATCGAGAACATTTATGTGTTCTCTCAGAAATCTTTTAGCTATAGGAATATCTTTATCTATATCATGATCTTGATTTCTCGATATTTGATACATGAGATTTTTCTATGAATCAAAATCTTGTTTTTGAACTCCCATGTTTCTTTTTGTTATTTACTAAAAGGGAAAAGAATTATAACATTGTATTCTTCCCTTATATTTGACAATGACATAGGGGTAGAAAATTTTGCTAGCTTGCTAGCTAGCTTGCATACTTCAAGAAGAAGCAAAAAGTTGCTAGTTTGCATATCATAAAGAGAAGCAAAAAGCTTGCTCATCTCAAAAGATGCAAAAATTTTACCAACTTTCATATGTGTAAAATTTGCTAGCTTGCATGTTCCAAAATTATGTAAAACTAACTAAATTTGCTAGCTTGCAAATTGCATGGAAAAAGAATTGCTAGTGTGCACATCTCAAAAGAGAAAGCGTTTCAAGTATATGCAAAAAAACTTAAAAAATATCATAAAGAGAAGCAAAAAGCTTGCTCATCTCAAAAGATTCAAAAATTTTCGTCAAAATTTGCTAGCTTATATGATGTAAAACTTACTAGAATTGCTAGTATGTAAAAAATATCATAAAGAGAAGCAAAAAGCTTGCTCATCTCAAAAGATTCAAAAATTTTCGTCAAAATTTGCTAGCTTATATGATGTAAAACTTACTAGAATTGCTAGCATTCACTTTGCAAAGAAAGCAAAAATTGCTAGCTCGAGCATTGCAAAGGAAGCAAAAATTGCTAGCTTGCACTTCTTAAAAGAGAAGAAAGAACTCACTATCTTGCATGTTCCAAAGTGATGTAAATTTTGCTAAATTGTTAAGCTTGTATATCTCTAAATCTTAAAAGTTGCACTTCTTTTTTTGTTGATGACAAAGGGGGAGAAGTCATGATTGTTGAATCTCAGATTTTGATGATGAAACCAATTGAGAGTATTTATGATTTGATCTGCATTTTGAGTGACGCAGGATGCTTCGATCAGGATGAGACAATTAAAGTAGGAAGAATCATGTTGGGCCGGTGAAACATGTCAGAAGATTGGATGTCGAGCCGGATGATCGGTCGACATATCGACAGAAGGCTTCGGGCCATGGATTCAGGTGTCGGGCCAAGAAGAGCGGATATTGCGCTAAGGATATCGGAGTTACGGAGGTCAACTGGCCGATTGGGCAATAGGTCGCAAGAGAGGACGATGCGCCGAAGAATCGGACGAAGCGTCGATGACCCAATGACATGCCAGACAATATGATTCAAAGCTTTGTAATAATTGTCTAGATCGAAGTTATTTTTACATTTGCAGGATTAACTACGATAGCAAGGCATAAAGCAAAATGAAGTCCCGAAGTTAAGAACGCGATTTCGTTGGGAGTTTGAGAGTTCGTCAGAAGTCCAAACATTCGTCAAAAGTTCTACAGGAACCAACCGAGAAGTCTAAGAGCTTGCTAAAGAAGCTCATCGGAACTCACCAAGAAGATCATCGTGAAATCTAGGAGCTTGCCGGGAGTCCGCTGGAACATTGCCGAGAGATCATTGGAAGTTTGTCGGAAGATTGCCGGAAGCTCGCCGGTTGAAACCTAAACTTACGGACTTGTTTAGCTTAGAAAATGTTTTAGAATTCGTAGTTAGCACCTAATTGGGATTGGAATTGGGCCAGCCCAATTATAGGCCAATTGGGCCCATGTAAGGACAGTATTGGGCCTAATAAAAGGCCCAAACAATGACCCATGAGGTGGCACCATCATGGCACAGTCTCTGAGACTGTGTCAAGCGATGGTACTATCAGTCTGGGTGGTGGTACCACCCAGACACAGTCTTCGAGAGGCTATCAAGCGGTGGCACCGCCAGTCTGGGCGGTGGTATCGCCCAATACAGGGTATCAGGTAGTGGTACCGCCTAGTGCAGTGTCAGTGTTAGACTGATACTAGCAATGGTACCGCCCGTACTCGAGAGACCCAAGATGAGATGTTTTTAGACTCCAAGTTTGAATCAACATGAGGCCTATAAATATCCCTCTCATCCCTGGTTAACAAACACAAGCATAAAGAGTTTAAAAGTGAGAAAACACTGTAGAAATCACTTGAGAAATCCCCTCCTCTAGCTTAAACTTAGAATTATGTTTAGAGAGGAGTGTGTGCTTGTAAAGGTTGTCTCCTAAACCTATGAAAAGGAGAAGAGGGGTGTAAAAGGGTAGTTGGTCTTCGCCCATTGAAGGAAGACCGATAGTAGATGCCGGTAGCCTCGACAGAAGAGGAATTAGTGGAGTGGATGTAGGTCACGACGATCAAACCACTATAAAAATCTGGTTTGCATTTCTTTGAAGCAATTTACTTTAATTGCAAACCTCCTTACTTGCTTACGACCTTCAATATGTTTACGAACATGAGATTTCAAGTTCAATTTTTATCGTATAAAAGAATTTTTGAAATCAACGTGATTTTAGCGCTGCACTAATTCACCCCCCCTCTTAGTGCCGACTCTTTCATAACAGTTGGTATTAGAGCCTTGTTACCAAGACAAATGGAACTGTTTAGCTTATGTATGCCTTAGATTTCGTAGTTAGCAAGTAATTGGGTTTGGATTTAGGCCAACCCAATTAGGGGCCAGTTGGGCCCATGTAAGGACTGTGTTGGGCCCAATGAGAGGCCCAAACAGTGTCCTAAGAAGTTGCACAGTCTTCGAGACTATGTTAGGCGATGGTACCGCTAGTCTGGGCAGTTATACCACCCCTGGCAGGGTGTCAGGCGGTGGTACTGCCCAGCACAGCCTCCCAGGTGGTGGTACCACTAGACTAGGTGGTGGTACCGCCCAACGCAGTGTTAGTGTCAGACTGATACTAGCGGTGGTACCGCCCATACCCAGGAAACCTGGGATGAGATATTTTTATGCGCCAAGGTTGAATTCACTTGAGGCCTATAAATACCCCTTTCATCC
>LVTN01002555.1:12747-24093 GCA_001649415.1 Musa itinerans
GTATGGGCTAAAGCAAGCTCCAAGACAGTGGTACAGAAAGTTTGATTCATTTATGACAGAAAATGAATACAAAAGAACAGCTTCAAATCATTGTGTGTACATCAAATGGTTTGGTGAGAATTTTATTATTCTCTTATTTTATGTTGATGGCATGCTTATTCTTGGGAAAGATATGTCTAAAATTGACAGGTTGAAGAAAGAATTGAGTGAGTCTTTTGCAATGGACATGGGGCCAGCAAAGCAAATACTATGCATGTAGATTTCCCGTGATAGAAAAACCAATACGATTTGGTTGTCACAGGAGAAATATATCGAAAAGGTATTGGAAAGATTCAGTATGAGCAATGCAAAACCAGTTGGTTCTCCTCTTGCAGGTCACTTCAAGTTGTGCTCAGAATAGAGTCCGTCAAGTAATGAGAAGGAGAAAATGCAAAAGATTCCTTATGCTTCAGCAGTTGGAAGTTTAATGTATGCAATAATATATACGAGGCCGGACATCGCATATGCAGTTGGTGTTACTAGCAGATTTTTTTGCAAATCAAGGCAAAGAGCACTATGCAATAATGAAGTGGATTTTTAGATATCTCGGAAGGAGCTCTAAGGTTTATTTAAGTTTTAGAGGTGGACCACCTGTGTTGACAGGTTACACAGATGCAGATATAGCAAGAGATATAGATACGAGGATGTCCACATCAGGTTATATACTTACTTTTGCAAGGGGAGCTATGTCATGACAATATAGATTGCAAAGGTGTATTGCTCTCTCCACCACAGAGGCAGAATATATTACTGCTATAGAGGTATACAAAGAAATGTTATGGTGAAAGAATTCTTACAAGAATTTGGGTTGAAACAGGAAAACTATGTAGTGTATTGTGACAGTCATAGTGTCATCCATTTATGTAAGAACCCAATGTTTCATTCCAAGTCAAAGCATATAGATGTTAGATATCACTGGATTCGAAATGTATTTGAAGAGAAGTAGTTGCAGCTTCAGAAAATTCACACAGATGATAATGAATCAGATATGTTGACAAAGACTTTACCAAAAGAAAGACAGGAGATATGCCGACAACTGATCGATATGGCTTCACATTGAGGAGTCTTGGGACAGCCTCCCTTATGGGTTGAAGGGGAGGTTATTGGGCTGACAGCCCAAGGTAGGCTTTATCAGCCCACAGCCCACCCCTTTGACCTAACCCTAGATCAAAGTTAAAGGGGTGCGGGGGCTATGTTTTTTAGAGGTGAAGAAGGCAGCAACGAGGCAAAATTTTGGCAGTAGCATCTTGATTAAAAGAGGAGGAGAAAAAGGTAAAAAAATAAGAGAAATAAAGGGAAGAAGACAAGGACAACGTAATAAGACTATTCTCAATCATCCAACAGTGTTTTCATCTCAGGTTAGATCAAACCTACAGTAAATTCTTGTTGTGATTACATGGGAGAGAATTTAGATATTGTGCATAGTGACGTGATCCTTGTATCCCAGTTATTCTCTTGTGATTGTTGCGAGGGTTTTGGGCAAGAGATTGAGATTTGTATATTCATTATTTTTATAGTGGATTATCTCTAGTTTGCTCCGTGGTTTTTATCCTTCACATTGGAGGGGTTTTCCACGTATATCTTGGTGTTCTATTTGATTGCGATTCCATTTAATTCCGTCGTGTGTTATGACCTGCTAGTATTTATTTATATATAAAAATTTATTTTTTTTTATATCCCATCACTAATCAGTATATCTATCCAATTAAGAGCATGTGTAGACTGACAATCAGTAAGGAAAAACTGCACCAATTTGAATTTCATAGTTGCCTGCCTATTAGAAAGGAACAAATATGTAAAAGGATTACCATATGATATCTTCGTTTCATTCAGTTTTTAATGAAAATATTGTTGCAACATTCTCTGATATATGGTAGCTTTCACCAGGAATGACCTTTGGGCTCTTGGATGCACCCTATATCAAATGCTTTCTGGTTCATCTCCCTTTAAAGATGCCAGTGAATGGCTAATTTTCCAAAGAATCATAACAAGAGACCTCAAGTTTCCTGTGTTCTTTTCACATGAAGAAAGAGATCTTATTGATAAGTTATTGGTAAGCAACTATCAGACTTGTGTAATCCCTATATTCTCTTTTTATCATTTTCCTCTATTCCTTTCACCATTTTTTTAGTGCACTCGTGTATCTGTACTGCATCTGAACTTACTTGGGTTTACAAATTATTTTGGAATGGCCATGAATAATCAATCCTGTAGCTTATTAGAGAAACTATGTTATGATCAAATATAAGTATCTGATGATTCCTCTGCTGGAAGCTGAATATTGCTCTACTATTTTCCTGACTTTATGCAATACCAGGGCAGTAACTTAGTTTTCTTCATCAATACTAAAATTTCATGATCAAGTGAAAATTTATTTAATTATCAGTGTTTAGACACTTTTACTCATTCATTTTTTCTATTAAATTCATTGGATACATGTTTCCTATCTTTCGCCAATAAGAAAAAGGAAAAACAACAACAAAAAGAGAAAAGTCTATCTAGATGGAATTGCTAGAGATTAAATTCATAAGATTGCTTCACAGGTTGTAATGTGGTATATGGAAAACCATCATTTGAGTGTGTTTTTAAGGTAGCTAAGTCAAACAGATTACTTTTATAGTTTTTTCCAAATTATTAATTGCATTGTATCGACCTGTTTAATTATTTCAGAGAGGTAGGATTTAATAAGTAAACTCAGGTAAGACTGGTATCATATTGTATAAGTAATAAGGCAATGTCTGAAACAGGGCCCTTTTGTTGCATGGCCAATTATTTATAGGAGAAGCTGAAGAATATTTGTTTGTTAGGAATTAGCTACCAACGAAGGACACTTAATAGTTTTGGTTTAATGTAGGCATCCCTACCCATGTAAGCAATGAGTCTCCCTGGTCATCCAATATGTAAAGGAGCAATCTTATCATTGTATATTTTCCATTTGGTGTGCCTCAAAAATTTTCAAGTGTGGAATCACTACTGGATCTCCTTGTTGGGACTCCCACTTCCCTGTCTTTCGCTCGGATTGACACTTAAGCAGCCAAGATTACCAGTGGATGTTTTTCTGATATCTTAAGTTTTTTTTTTAACAGTTCACTTTTTCGGTTTTGAGAGAGTTCTGCTAGATTGGGAAACATGTTTATTAGTACTGAACCTTTTCTGGTGATTGATGTAACTGGTATGTTGGTTGATACTGTTTGAACATGTAGCTTCCCCATCTTGATCAAAGTTCTATTGCAGGATACAGATCCCAGTAAAAGACCAGGTGCTGGACCTGATGGTTATGCTTCTGTCAAGAAGCATCCTTTCTTCAATGGAGTTGATTGGAAAAAATTGCCAAAGGCACCAGCACCAAGACTTGCTCTGGATCATGATGAACATGCCCTCACCTATAGTGCTTACTTGTTGGTCTTTTCTTTTACTAGTGCTCGGAAGCTTTTAGTCAATCAGCACATTCTTGAGTAGCTAATCATCTAATTCTCCTTCAGAATGGTGTGGATTATGACAGTCAAGATGCCACATGGAACCTCACACATGTGGGTGGTGCGCCTTCAGCTCACCACAATGTCATACTGGACGGGAATGCTGGTGCCACATCATCTTCGGAAACACAATCTCATATCTCTAGGCTGGCTTCGATCGACTCATTCGACTCGAGATGGTACCTACAAAGTTTTGCTTTGCCTTTTCCTTTTTTATGATCACATGAAATCATGTCTGGCATGATCATGTTCATCTTTAGTTTAGGTTTCTCTGTTGTTTTCTTTGGCTGATTCAGTTTGTTACGGACTTGTGAAACTTGTTTCAGTTTATGAAATCTATATTCTGTCAGTTCCTTGATTCTCAGGTTCTTTATGCTTTTCAGAAAGCTTTTCGAAAAGTTGTTCACTAGTGGATAACATTTGCATTTATGTGACCATCAGGCAAGAGTTTCTTGAGCCTGGAGAGGTGATTGTTATGATCTCAAAGCTGAAGAAGCTGAAGAAGCTGACTAACAGGAAAGTGCAACTCATTCTTACTGACAAGCCCAAATTGCTTTGCATGGATCCCTCCAAAATGACAGCCAAAGCAAACATAATCTGGTCCCACAGTCCCAGTGAGCTTAGCGTCCAAGTAGCGAACTCTTCACATTTCAAGATATGCACGGTGTGTTTCTCCAACAAGCCTTTGCCATCATATTTTCCATCGATATTTTTTTTTTAGCAAATTTTAATTATCATGGAATTTTTTTTTTATTTAACAGCACAAAAAAGTGATATCTTTCGAGGATGCAAAACAGCGGGCATGGCAGTGGAAGAAGGCAATCGAAGGGCTTCAACATCGTTGAATCTGCTGCTGTATGCACAGCCTTCCGAAAGCATGATACTACTACTTCCAA
Source organism: Musa itinerans (assembly GCA_001649415.1). Lineage (NCBI taxonomy): Eukaryota > Viridiplantae > Streptophyta > Magnoliopsida > Zingiberales > Musaceae > Musa > Musa itinerans. Next base: position 17,159 of record LVTN01002555.1, read on the forward strand.
ATTACAAGATTATTCCCAAAGGATAATAACAATATGAAAATGGGTTCCGCAATGCAAAGTTGCAGAAGGATCCTGTGTTGGTGTATCACCTTTTTCTTTTCATTTTTATAGATAAAACGGAACCATGATAGATCTATACGAGTTGATGTTTGCTCATGGGACCATGTCGGATAAGACTTACTACAAAATTTACAGCCATAAAGCTGTATCATTTTTATTTTGCGTATCATTGTTTTCTAATCCTATTAATTAATGCTCGAGAAAACTGATTTCTAATGACTTATCTCTATCGTTATTGCTTCAAGCTACAAATACTTAGTTTGTATTTGGCCAGTTTGGCACATAATTAGACTAGTATTTGTGGCTTTAGTATCTCATCTGTTATGCTTGTGTGTGGTGATTATTCATCTGTGGATTGTTGATTGTTAGTGTTTATGGTGGAGTATCATTTGAAAATGTTATTTTGATAATCTGAAGCATTTCAAGTACCATGAGGATTGAAATTGATCTGTGCTTAGATATATAGATGTACATGGAAACAACAGTATGGAATGGATGAAATCTGAATAAAAGGAAGACAGTACACACTTCATGTCTGCTTGAGATAATATTGTGAATATTATTAGCAAAGGTGTATTATATAGTAAGAATACTTTGCATCCTTCTTCATAGAGTTTGACATATGGAATACTGTAATATTAGAAACATGCTTTAATTAAAGATATAGTGCAAACCTTAGATTATTCCCAACTTATTATAGTTTATTTATATTCATGATGATAAGAACTTTCAACGAAATCAGAGTGGCGCAGCGGAAGCGTGGTGGGCCCATAACCCACAGGTCCCAGGATCGAAACCTGGCTCTGATATAAAAATGGAATTTTAAGATTTTTTTCCTTTTTCTTTATTTATCAATATATAATTTTTTTCCCATAGAGATCAAGAAAAAGCATCTTTCATAATGCGATGAGACTCCCTAAAACGACATCAAAGTATATGGTAGAACTTCGCCAATCCTTACTAATTTTCTTAGGAGTAGGATAAATAAATCCACAAGTCATAAGTGAAGTCATGTGAAAAATAAAATTTTAGAATTATAAATGATCGCTAAATTTAGATGCTAACATTAATATTATAGGTAAACTTCAATAAATTTAATAATTATTTTACTTGCTATATATCTTATTATGACATGTAAAGCAATAAGGAATCTTAGAATTGAAATTAGTGACATGATACTCATATGAGAAAATAAACTCTTATGGTCGGCAAAACATGTATTTTTAATTAATTTTTTATTTTAATCTAATCAAAATGGGAAATTGAAAACACCATGGATATTATATTTTAAATTAAAAATATACTCAGTTTATTATTTACTCATTTTGTTGTTTTGTGCGACATCCACTATTTATTCTCATCACATTACTCTACATTAGTTTTATTTCTCATTCGAAGCCCCCGATATCTTCAATCATGTCCCAAGAAGCCTCTTCTTATTCTCAGCTTGATGATGTTCCTGATAATGATGTAAAACATGTTATTGATGATGAGTCCAATGTCCCCATTGAAGAATCGAAAGCTAAAGAAGGCGATGATGATTCTATACCGGCCCCTCAGAAACATACTTTTGAAGAGGAAGAAACTCTTCCTCAAACAAAAGAAAAAGAAGGATCTTCAAGCAAAGTGCCCAACGATGCTTCTCTCTTTGATCTTGACAATTTTTTCGAAGGTATAAGTACTGACGATAGCTTAGAAGGGTTTAATTATGAAGAGTTATGCGTGCCGGATGATCCTATCGATGAAGTTGTATCTTTTTTGAATGATCCTATCGATGAAGTTGTATCTTTTTTGAATGATAATACGGAGGATGATGCATTGAGAATCAAAGATAGTGATCCAAAAGAGGGAGAAATTTTTCATGAAAAAGAAGAAAAAGGAGAACCTTCTGAAGAATTAAATGGGGAAAAATTGGCTAAGAGGCAAAGGACCAAGTGATCTGCCACGAGATCGTGGTCTACCCAACCCTCCAAAATAGCCGGCTATAGATGCTGCAGGGCAGACAAGAAGTAAAATGCACTATGTTTCACCTATGTAAGCATGGGTGAAGCATTGTAAATATCATTTTATGTGTGATAATTGGTCTGGTCTCTCTAAACAAAAATATTATAGTGTTGATGATTTATCATTGTTATATGTTATTTTTAGGTGGGAGTCCTGATTATTTTAATGTAATATTTTTACCCTTAAAGAAAAGTAAACAAAATTAGGTATGGTTATTAACAACAAACTAATTTTGGAAGTTGAAGTCATAAACCATATGACTTTCAATTGAACATGTCAATACTTCATGAATATTGTTCATGGATTATGATAAGATCAACATCTATTATCTTCATATAACAACTATAATAATAATAATATGACTATAATATCCTAATTATTTTGGATCTCTTGTTGTTATTAAATATTTTTAAAAGTCATATTTTAAGTAAATTAAGAGAGCTTGAATATTTATTTGTAGTAATCCTTTTGAGCTTTTTCTATCTCTCATGCTATAATTGTTTCACATCTTTTAACTACAATATTTATATTTATAGGTTCCCTTGACATATTATCATATTATCTTAAACAATCTTTCTATATTTTATTTTTTATCGAAATGATGCCAAATTCTTCACGAGTAAAATCTTTCTATATATATACATATATGTATATATACATATATGTATATATATAGTTTCTTAACTTTTCAACACATCATGGTCCTAACAATGGTCTTATAGAATTTTTGGTTTATCCAAAAGGTACATGATGATCATACAAACCTTATAGTGTTTTTGTTCATTTTAACTATCTAGTTTATACATTATTAATATATTTTCATTGATCTTTGAATAATTGATTCAAAATACTTAAAAATTTTACTTAATTTAACTTTTTATATATTCAACTTAATTATATCTTTAGGCCAACACCTTATATTACAAAAATTGTATCATACACATTCAATTTTAGTCATGCTTAAGTTAAAGTCTTTAGTTTTCAACACTTGTCTCCATAAATTTATTTCATTTAAAATCATCTAAAAAAATAATATCACCATTAAATAAAATACCTCAAGGTGGCTTATCATGTATATGACCGGTAAATTCATTCATTATCAATGAAAAAACCTAGAGACTTAATATAGATTCTTGATGTGATCTTCTACTAATAATATTGGTAAATGTATTATCATATATATCTTTAATAGTATCAATGTAATTAGTAGACATGCAATTTTTACCTAAAACCCACCATAATAAATTACTAAATATTCTATCATAAATTTTTATTAAATCAATAAAATCATATATAAATCTTTTTTCTCGATATACTTTTTTATTAACTTTTGGATTAAATAAAATCAATTGTTGATCTTCTAGACATAAAACTAAATTAATTTTTTGAAAATTTATTATTATTATTATTTTGACAACAAGACGAGAATAGTATTAAGGTAGAGAATTAGATGTTACAAAATAGCACCGATGCGTTCCACTACCACTACGGACATAGAGAACACGAAGATGAAAAAGGTGTTGGAAGAGCAACAAAACTGAGTTTTACTCTCTCTACTCGTGACAAAGACAAGAGAGTCGGTGTTGAGCTTCGTTCCTTGATGTTGCATTTACCCCTTCACCTTCGGTATGACATAGAATTTACATCATAATGTTGCATTTACGGTCACTCGCGGATCCATTTTTTTACCCTATCAATAATATCTCCAATAAATTTTCTATTTTTTGAATAATCGATCTAAGATACTTAATATTTTTTCTTAATAAAAATTTATATTCATTCAACTTAACGAGGCTAATGCTTGGTATTATTAAAATTATATCTTATATGTTCAATTTTAATCTTACTTAATTTAAGATATTTTTAATTTTTAAGACTTGTCTCCACAACTAAAGTTTAGAACTAATTTTATTTAAACCCATCTACTAAAATAATATTATCAATAAATAAAATACATCAACGAGGTTTATCCTGTATATTCTTTAGAAAAATCATCCATTACCAATGTGAAGACGTGAGGACTTAATACGGACAATTAATATGGTCATATACTAGTAGAAAACTCATTAAATATATTATATATAATTTTATTATTAACGTCTAAACTATCAAACATATTTTATATAACACTAATATAATTAATAGATATATTTTTTTCTAATGATAATATTGCTTCTTTGTAACTTGAGAAACTAACGTTGGAGTCATGGGAACAATATTTTTAAGTATTTAAAAACAAGACTATATATAATGACTCTTCTAAAATCCCGCATTGGTGGAAGCCTCTAGACATGCGTCTTTTTATCTTTTTTCCGTAAAGCTCACCATAATAACTAAAAATTATATGTCTTTATTAAATCAATAAAATGAGATGCATATCTTTCTTCTTCTCTCTCTGTATATTTTCATTAATTGGCTTAATAAATAACATCAATTGTTAATCTTTAGGACAAAAACCTAAATTTATTTTCAAAAGTATTTGCTTTACACCAAAGACGGCTTTTACGAGGATTTCATGGCTTGTAATCTCAATTCCAGCATAATTAGAATAGTTTTAGATATCATCCTTATATTTTTTATCAATTGAAAGTTCTTCCAATATTTATTAGGTATTTTTCTAAATCTTATTTTTTTAAAAAGAAACTAATCAATCAAATTATTCCTTGATTTTCTAAACTCTTTCGGGAACCAATCCATGATTACTAAACCTACCACTGTTATCAATTTTTAGGTCTAAGTTATTTATCAAATTTTCACTATATATTTTAGAAACTTAATTTCTCCATCTTTCCTTAATTTTGTTATGTATCTAATATTACCTAATCCTTGCTCTTTCTTTCTTTTTATAGCCTTAGCAATTTGAAATGTATACTTCTCTCCATTCCTAACTTATATAAAAGTCATTATATGTTTTATGTCTCGTTATATTGATAGTTTTTTTTTTCTCATATTTAGATGTTATATTCACACACGAACACACATAACCCTCCTAACCAGATCGTTCATAGGCTCAATGATTTGTGCGTCTCCGGACGTTACATCTGTTATTTAGACTTGTCCGCCAGACTTGGAATGAGTTCCAAGTTAGATGTCCCCTAAACAATTATACATGATAAATAATAATAACAATCAGTGTGGCACAGTGAAAGCATGGTGGGCCATAACCCATGGGTCTCAAGATCGAAATTTGGCTATGATATAAGAATCAAATTTTTAATATTTTTTTTGGTTGAAAACATTTTACATAGGTGGCGGTGCTTTTGACGAGCCCAGTGAGTACTTGGCTCTGAATGGCTGTTTCTGGAGATCGTGAGCAGGCGGCGCAACTTCGATGTTTCGGATGACACTGGCCGGAAGAAGTTCTCGATTTGCATGTATAAAGAGTTGGAGAAGGGAAACGTCAAGAGCACCATGGACAAGAGGCTCGCCGAGCTAGACGTGGACATGGAGCAGCTAAAGAGGGCGCTACTGGTGAGCTTCTGGTGCATCCAGGAGCAGCCCTTGCAGAGACCGTCGATGGGGAAGGTTGTGCAGATGCTGGAAGGGGTTTTGGCCATAGACAAGCCTCCGACTCTGAAAGCCGCAGATGGTGGCTTAGCAGCTGTCACTAGCAGCAGCGCGAACACCAGCATCACCGTTTTCGCTGCGTCATCTCCGCTTCAGCCTTCATCGGGCTCATCGCATTCGATTGCAAAGCGAACACCAACATCACCGTTTTCTCTACGTCATCTCCGCTTCAGCCTTCATTGGGCTCATCGCATTCGATTGCAAACTCATCATTGGTTTCCAAGAGGAACTTAGTCATCCTTGGTCGTCCCAGACCAATCTTCCTCGCAGAATGTTACCGAGACACGAGGTGTTAGGTGTTCGATCTAAATTGTGTATGATTGATTACATTGAACTCTGCTACATTAGTTTTTTTAAGGTTAATTATATATTAATATTAATATTTCTAGTTAGTTAGTTACCTTTAGCATCTTAGTCTTTATATTTTAAAAAAATTATATTAATATATCTATAATTACGAAAATAAAATATTTAGGTTCATTTAGTCTAACATCATTAATTTTACTATCTATAATTACGAAAGTAAAATATTTAGGTTCATTTAGCCTAATATCATTAATTTTACTGATTGAAGCACGAAAATAAAAAATAAAAAAATATCTAATATTTCAATTGATAGTGACAAATGACATTAATGGTAATAAACAATGACACAATTAGGGGTCACGAATGACTGTTGTTGATAATGAGAGCAATTACGAAAGATGAGGGCCACTCGACAACTGTGTCAAATTTGGAGACCCATATTTTTCTACCATCATCAAATACATCTATTAGGAGCTCGACAATCGCACACTTGTTAACCTTCCAAAGCTTTCCTTGAGCCCTCATCTCTCATTTTTCATGCTCATGTTAGAACTGACGGGATAGCAGGGAGAGCGACAAGAGCTTTAGCAACTCCAATTTCGGGTCGAACAATCTGTCCAATGGGTCAACAATGAGGCGATCATCATTTTTGCCATAGATGTCGCAGCGACCACCACCATATGCATTGATGCCAATACAGATGCAAAATAGCAAAATAGCTACTTGATAATTATGTCGGTATTGACGTAGATACAGAGTGACCCTCACCTTAACTCTTACCGTCACTCTTTTCATCCATAATAGTCACTCGCAGATCCATAACAGTTATTAACAAGTAACTGATTTTGGAAGTTAAAAGTCATAAACCATATGACTTTCAATTGAACATGCCAATATTCATCAATATTATTCATGAATTATGATAAGATCAACATCTATTATCTTCATAAAACAACTATAATAATAATAAGACTATAATATCCTAATTATTTTGGATC
>LVTN01002556.1:0-24027 GCA_001649415.1 Musa itinerans
CAAGAAGAGCGGAAATTATACCAAGGAAATCGGAGTTACAGAGGCCAACTAACCGATTGGGCAATAGGCCGCAAGAGAGGATGATGTGCTGAAGAATCAAACAAAGCGTCGATGAACCAATGACATGTCAGACAATTTTAATTCAAGCTTTGTAATAATTGTCTAGATCGAAGTAGGTTTTATGTGTGTAGGATTTACTACGATAGCAAGGCATAAAGCAAAATGAAGTCCCGGAGTTAAGAACGAGATTTCGTTGGGAGTTCGAGAGTTCGTTGGAAGTCCGGACGTTCATCGAAAGTTCTGTTGGAATTGACCGAGAAGTCCAAGAGCTTGCTAAAGAAGCTTATCAAAACTCGCCAAGAAAATCATCATGAAGTCCAGGAGCTTGTTTGGAGTCCGCTAGAATATTGTCGAGAGATCGTCGGAAGTTCGTTGGAAGATCGCTGGAAGCTCGGAAGAAACATAGACTTACGGACTTATTTAGATTAGTAAATGTCTTAAACTTCGTAGTTAGCACATAATTGAGATTAGAATTGGGCCAACCCAATTAGGGGCCAGTTGGGTGTTGGGAAATCTTCGGGGCGACATCACATGCATAGCGGAAGAATAGAAAACAAAATCCTCAATTCCCTAAAGATTTGTTCATCATCGTGCGTAGATTGGTGCATAAAAATTCGTGAAACTTAACACTACATATATAATAGATTGTGTTACCTAGGGAGATCGTATATCTCTGAATCTTTGTAGATCTCTAGGAGACGGTGAAGGAGGTCAAGCGCCCTCCTCTCTAGCGGTGATCCACACAGCAGGGCTGCGATAATGCTCCTCAAAACTCCAAGCCTGCTCTGAGGTAGAGAGGGGGAGGAGAATAGGAGAGGCAAGCAAAGGCTCTAACCTATGAACCATTGAATCCCTCATATTTATAGAGGTCCCCTATCAACTAACCCTAATGGATCCTCCCATATTAGGTATTGGATCTTCATCCAACTACCCAAGCCTCTTAGATTAGTGGATCTCTATCTAATAATCTCTCATGGGCTCTTATTGGATCTCGTCCATAGGATCCAATAATTCAAGGGCTTATTGGATATCCAATAAGATATGGGCTCTGGCAGATATCTCATATCCGAATCTCTACTCATCACAACGTCTATCATATGTGTGTGACCCTCTAAGCCCAATATCGAGCTGGCCGTGAGTCATACCTGTCAGAATTCCTTTTAACTCAGTGAATTATTATCTCTATAATAATTCACTCGACTCATCGACTACGGACATACTATGCCACTATGCCGTAGTTCCCATACAATACAAGGGAATCCAATCCATTGGACCTATCTATCTTCAGTTACCGTGTACATATAGTCCCTCATCCATCTAATATCCCAGAGACCGTATACCGAGCATGGTGTTATCAGACCCATACGATTTCTACTCGAGTCTTGCTCTAATCGGATTCTCCCGAAGAACTCTTTCTCTCTCAATCCGAATGACCCTAGCTAGGGATTTATCTGAGCAAGAACACATGAAATATTTCTCTCATGACACCGAGAGTGGATGATCCTCTATCGACACTCAATAGCCCTCATAAGGTTGACTACCACTCCCGAAGACTAGCTGTGCTAGATCTGGGACATCCAAACCTATAAGTCTGGTATCAAAGAGTGGAGCACTCATACAGGACATCCTTGGTATCTCAAGTCTAAGGACCAGATACACCACTAGGACTACGAAATCGCTGTCTAACAATAAGGCATCATCAACCATCCAGCATTCCGTAAGCGAATCAATTAGTAAACTCATTCCCCAATGAACATATGTATTACATCCCTAGTGTCCCAACACGAGCAACTATGAGACTAGTTGCATCCATCATATGGTCGGGTATACAACACACTAGTCTGTCTGGTTATCTCGATGTCCCTCTCGAGTAACCTATGATTGGGATTATTTAGGATATGTGTTTAAAGGCAAATCGGTCTCATTATCGTGATCTCATCACGATGCGATTCCCATTGTACAGATCCAAGAACATCACTATATATATACATATATATATATATATATGCAATAATCAATATAAAGTGATAAAATGCTAAAATATAATAAGTCAAAAAGACTGCGTGTCAAGTCACACGTGCCATCACTCACGTGATTGGCTTGTTGGGCACTTATGACTAGCATTGTCCCATGTATGGACTATGTTGAGCCAAGTGCAAGGCTCAAACATTGACCTAACAAGTGGCACCATCGTGGCACAGTCTCCGAGACTGTGTAAGGTGGTGGTACCGCCAGATTGGGCGATGGTACCGCCTAATGGCAATGTCAAGTGATGGTACCGCCAGTCTGGGTAGTGGTACCACCTAGACACAATCTCCCAAGCGGTGGTACTATCAGATTGGGCGGTGGTACTGCCTAGTGTTAGTGTTGCAAGCGATGGTACCGCTCAACATAGGCAGTGGTACCGCCAGGACCCAGAAAACCCGGGATGAGATATTTTTAGGCTCCAAGTTTGAATCAACTTGAGGCCTATAAATACCCCTCTCATCCCTAGTTAAAAAAGACAAGCATAGAGAACTTAAAAGTGAGAAAATACTGTTGAAATTACTTGAGAGATCCCCTCCTCTAACTTAAATCTAGAATTCTATTTAGAGAGGAGTGAGTGCTTGTAAAAGGTTATATCCTAAACTTATAAAAATGAGAAGAGGGGTGTAAAAGGGTAGTTGGTCTTCGCACATTGAAGGAAGACCGATAGTGGATGCTGATAGCCTCAACAGAGGAGGAATCGAGAGTGAATGTAGGTCACGACGACCGAACCACTATAAAATCTGGTTTGCATTTATTTTGAGCAATTTACTTTCATAGCAAACTTCCTCCTAACTTTGCTTTTACTACGCTTGCAAACAAACACGCTTTCAAGTCAAGCACATTTCCGAAATCAGTTTTTATCGAACAAAGAATTTTCAAACCAACGTTTTTATCGCTGCCCTAATTCAACCCCCCCCCCCCCCTCTTAGTGCCGACTCGTCCTCTCTTAGTGTCGACTCGTTACTAACAAGAAGCCCCAAAGGCTCAACCTAGGTCGAGCCTATGCACTCTCTAGCCATGCATCTCAACAAGAAGACCCGAGGGATGCACCTAGGCCGAGCTTACATGCTCCTTAACCGTGCACTCGGCATGAAGACCCTAGAACCGAACCGACGCAGCATCCCAGCCAACATACTTTCATCAAAGGACGCAAGTGCACCCTTCAAAGAACGGCACCGAAGGATTGCCTTCTGATGGGGAGCAAATGATAAGGACGATTTCTGCCCTATGCCAGCTCATTTGCCACCGAGGCCAACACCTAAGCAGGACTCTAGGTCACCAGCCCCAAAATGGCATCGTAATACGCCTCGATATGCCCTGTTGGCAATAACTGCCTCACCTTATCAAGATCAGAGAATGATTAAGCGGTTCACCTAATCTTATCCTAGGGCAGCCAGAAGGCCCACGGATCAGGTATAAAAAGGAACTCATTAGCTCATGTTGAGGGGGGGACTCTCTACACACTAACTTAGTCATATAGCTTACAATGTTATCTTCTTTCCTTTGTTGATTTAATCATTAGAGGGGCCGCATCGAGCAACCCTCGGCGTTGGCCTGTCATGCTGGATCGTCGACAGTCAAGAGGTGACCCCGCTGTTAGGTCGCAACCACGAGACAACCCTTCGCCCGAGGACACCCGGTCGACCCAACCCTAGGAAGGAACCTTGCAACTAAAAAGATTCTACACTACCTACCCGATCATCCTGAACCAGACCCTCGCCGATAGAATGGCTTTCGACCGGATCACCAATACAATCTCACCTCATCAAGTCTCCACCGTTAGTCAGGAAGAAGCACCTGGGTGAACCTGCACCTTCGACAATGGATCAACCGTACCGACTTATTAATCGATGGTACTCATGACATCATTATACACTATCAAACTAAGTCTTTGTCTAAAATCTAACAGAAAAAAAAAAATCAACGTTTATAGCTTCACCGAGTGCATTAGTGTAAGCAACAGGTGTTCTTCGGTGCCCAGCAATTATTCCTTTCGTTGAATATTTATTCCAGAAGCCCTTTTAATTGAATCTGAACGATAACTAAGAATTGCACGACACGTAATATAATTAACCAGGCTGCTTTGCTCGTCTTCTTCACAAAGAGACTGAACTGCTTGACTGCAATTGTTCCTTCTCACTGGCTAGTGATTGCTACCATCCCGAGACCCGGCAGCCGCAGCAAAGTGCGGTAGGCGTAGTCCGTCATATCCGTCAACGGCTCTCCGCTAAGGTGGAGGCCGCACTTTGCGCCGCCCCACTACCGGGCAACGTGTGAGACTGGCATTTACCTGCGAACTGTTCGAGGAAACGACCATGCCTTGACAGGCACCGCACCGCGTGGTGCACCAGTGGGCATGACCACTGCAAATGCTCAAGGAAATGACAGGTGTGGAGGAGCACCGTCCGGTGGGCCCTCCGGCGTACCTCAGCGAACTGTTCCGAAGGGGAAAATTCAAAGGTGGTGGTGCGCCGTTCGGCATGCGTACGCGAACTGTTTGAGGAAGTGACAGGTGTTGGGGAGCACCGATCCATGCGGTCTCTGCCACGTCGAGTTGCCATCGTGAGTGCCTTCGTTCTACGCGTTTCGTTCGTGTGCGCGTCAGGGGTTTCGTTCGCTCATGTTTTGACCCACCCCGTGCCAACCGCGTCGACGGATCGTCCTTTATCTTTAACGGATAATAAACTGGTCGGATTCGGATTTGCCTCCAGGATCCGAAACATCCGCAAGTTCACAAGAAAATGTTTTATTACTTACTCGTCTCCACACAATTAAATATTGTCACCGTTAGCGTGATATATTTTTAATAAACTTAATCAAAGGAAACGTTTGTCAAGAATAACCTCTTTTCATTTTTTAAATAATCTAATTAATTAGTCATACATAATAACTGTTTAATTTTTATTATATTTCTTGTTTTTGAATATCTAAATCAATACTAGAATTTAATTCGAAGTTGAACCAAAATAATGTGAGTTTTGTATAAATAAGAAATTCTAAATAATGGTTGATTTCCAGTTTGAAAGCTAAAAGCCCAAACACCAGCCCACCTTCAATTAAAAAAAAGATATTAATCTTTTTTGCATTTATTTGTATTATTATTATTATTATTATTATTATTATTATTATTATTATTATCTTATTATAGCTGTTGCACTTTATCTTTTGGTGATACTTGAGATGAGGTGGCCCAATGGGGTGACAGAGTGCCCATATCTCTTAAGTGCCTTGTCCACTGAAAACACGGAACAGCGAAGGCGAAGCAGAGCAGCGACAGCGACATGTGGGCTTGAGGACGATGGCAGAGCATGGCGTCGCTTACCACCATCATCTACAAGTCCTCCTCCCCCTGCTCTTCCTCCTCCTCCCCTCCATGTTCACCCACCATCACTACTAGTTCACCGCGCCTGCAGTGCCCCCTCGTCCTCTGCTCCGTCCATGGCTCTCTCCGCATTCTCCTTCCCCTGCCATTTCCTCGGCGCAGCTCCCTCCTTCACCGATCTCCAACACCAGCAGCCCCTGCCCACAAGAGTTCTCAAGGCTGGTTTCGGCTTCTTCTTATTCTTCTTCCTCACAGATGCGTGCTGCTTCGTTGACCATGATTTGCTCTGTTGTGTTTGCAGCCGAAGAAAAGGGCCTGTGTTTGTGCATCGCTATCAGAGACCGGGGAGTATCATTCACAGAGGCCGCCAACTCCACTCCTCGACACCGTCAACTTCCCCATCCACATGAAGAATCTCTCGGTCCGGGTATGCCTCCGATGACCGCAGATTTCCTTCTGTTTCCATGCCCTGAACTCTCTTTCATTGTTCGAGATCTCTCTCCTCCAGGAGCTGAAGCAACTCGCCGACGAGCTCCGCTCTGATATCATCTTCAACGTGTCTAGGACGGGCGGTCACCTCGGTTCCAGCCTCGGCGTGGTCGAGCTCACCGTCGCGCTCCACTACGTCTTCAACGCTCCGCAGGACAAGATCCTTTGGGATGTCGGCCACCAGGTTCTCATTCTTTCTCCTCTGCGTTCCGTGTACCACCAAACGGGTGGATTCTCCTCATCTTGCAAGGTTTGGATTGCAGTCGTATCCTCACAAGATATTGACGGGAAGGAGAGACAAGATGGAGACAATGAGGCAGACGAATGGCTTGTCCGGGTTCACCAAGCGGTCGGAGAGCGAGTACGACTGCTTCGGTGCCGGCCACAGCTCGACCAGCATATCGGCAGCCCTCGGTATGCCGCGCACCCTCAACTGGATTCCATCGCTCGTTCCTCCTCCCATGAGCATCTGATGAGCTATGGTTTCGAGTGAGCAGGGATGGCAGTCGGAAGGGATCTGAAGGGGAGAAAGAACAACGTAGTGGCAGTGATTGGGGACGGAGCCATGACCGCGGGGCAAGCTTATGAGGCCATGAACAATGCTGGCTATCTCGACTCCGACATGATTGTGATCTTGAATGACAACAAGCAGGTCTCTCTGCCCACTGCAACTCTTGATGGTCCTGTTCCTCCAGTTGGAGCTCTGAGCAGTGCCCTTAGCAGACTGCAGTCCTCCAAGCCACTCAGGGAACTGAGGGAGGTCGCTAAGGTCAGTAGCCGAGCACATTTTCTTTTTCATGATTCCTCGTCAGCAAGAACATAGGATCTAACCGTAAGCCGTCTGACTTTTTAGGGAGTCACGAAGCAGATCGGCGGATCCATGCACGAAATAGCCGCCAAAGTCGACGAATACGCTCGAGGAATGATCGGTGGATCAGGGTCGACCTTGTTCGAAGAGCTCGGTCTCTACTACATCGGTCCTGTCGATGGGCACAACATAGATGACCTGGTCGCCATTCTCAAGGACGTGAAGAGCACCAAGACGACAGGCCCTGTTCTCATCCATGTCGTGACCGAGAAGGGACGAGGGTATCCCTACGCCGAGAAAGCTGCAGACAAGTATCATGGTGAGCTTCTAGATCAACAACATGAATGATGTGGATTGGGATTTGGCCTCAGACGGGATTGGATTCTGCAGGTGTCGCCAAATTCGATCCAGCGACAGGGAAGCAATTCAAATCGGGCTCCAAGACGCAGTCTTATACGAACTACTTCGCGGAGGCATTGATTGCCGAGGCGAAGGTGGACGAAGGCATCGTCGCGATCCACGCGGCCATGGGAGGAGGAACAGGGCTCAATTACTTCCTTCGCTGCTACCCGACGAGGTGCTTCGACGTGGGGATCGCGGAGCAGCACGCGGTCACGTTTGCGGCTGGGCTCGCCTGCGAAGGCCTCAAGCCATTCTGCGCGATCTACTCGTCGTTCCTGCAGCGGGCTTACGACCAGGTACAGCTCGATCTCTCTTCGTTGCAGCGTCGCCGCCATCGATGCCGACTGAGGAGCTTCGATTTCGTGGCGCAGGTGATACACGACGTGGACTTGCAGAAGCTGCCGGTGAGGTTTGCGATGGACCGGGCGGGACTCGTCGGAGCGGACGGGCCGACTCACTGCGGCTCCTTCGATGTCACCTACATGGCTTGCCTACCGAACATGGTGGTCATGGCGCCCTCCGACGAAGCGGAGCTGTTCCACATGGTGGCCACCGCGGCGGCCATCGACGACCGGCCGTCCTGCTTCCGGTACCCCAGGGGCAACGGCATCGGTGTTCCGCTTCCCCCGGGAAACAAGGGTATTCCACTTGAGGTAATTGTCCTTTCTTTCTTTGTATTATTTTATTTTATTTTATTTATTTATTATTTCTCTTTGTATTCATTGAATAAGAAAATGAATTGTTTTCATTTTTTTACCTATAAAAATTAAATTATTTATTTATAAAACTAAAATAATAATAAAAAATAATTCTTAAATTAAAAAAATATAAAAATGATGATTGATATCTCTGAATCGGACTCGAGAAAAAAAATATATATCTCAAATGAGTATTTCTTAAATTAAACAATGGATTTTTTTTCCTCTGTCAAGCAAACTTAAATTCTTCTTCCAAGTAATTTTTGCAGGTGGGGAAAGGGAGGATACTGAAGGAAGGGGAGAGGGTGACTCTTCTGGGATACGGAACAGCAGTTCAGAGCTGCTTGGCCGCGGCATCGCTGCTGGAGGACCGCGGCCTGAAGATCACCGTCGCCGACGCACGGTTCTGCAAGCCACTCGACCGGAGCCTGATCCGAAACCTGGCGAGGTCGCACGAGGTGCTCCTCACCGTGGAAGAAGGATCCATCGGCGGTTTCGGCTCCCACGTCGTCCAGTTCTTGGCCCTCGACGGCCTCCTCGACGGCACCCTCAAGGTAATCAAACCTGCATTCCCACGCTGACCGTGCGTACGTATGTATGTGAGATCGTGATTCGTGTTCGCTGATGCGGCTGATGGTTTCTCTCTGCGACAGTGGCGGCCGCTGGTTCTCCCGGATCGGTACATCGACCATGGATCGCCGATCGATCAGCTGGCGGAAGCTGGATTGACGCCGTCTCATATCGCAGCGACTGTGCTCAACATCCTCGGACAGACGCGAGAGGCACTCGAGATCATGTCTTAGGGAAAGCATACGAAGAGCAACTCCTTGTAGCTTCTTCCTCCTCCTCTAACGTGCATTGTAGAGAGAGTATATAGTCCATGTGTACATTGATACTGTAGTATTTTCTTTGAGTTAATGTCCTTTCTGTATATTAAACAGCCTATAAAACATGAAATTTATGGGTTGAATAGTACATCTAATAAATAGATATGTCATTTACCTATAATCAATGAAGACTGATGAGCTAAACGAACATATCACATCAGCGAAGATAAGCTAAATAAGCATGTCACCTCAGTACGATGAGTTAAATGAACACATCACATCGGCATCAGATCTGAAGTGAGTGTTTCTCCATTAATGCGATGGCCCTCAATAATTGACAACGATCAGACAATGAGTACTATAGTAAGGACTTATATGTCACTATCTTTTAAGTCTCCAAGCTCATTCTAAACTTTGTAATCCGATACGATTTGAAAAAGCAATCAAAATTAACACTAACATAAATAATAATACCTATAATTCATGGAATCTTGTATATTATAATCAATCAAGTTTAAGTAGAATACGATTGCAAAGGCAAATTACCTTTGAGCCCCACCTTCTTAATAAGATACCAATAAATAGGATTTATATGAAAATCCATTTATTTTGCACCTTTACAAGTCATGATTTGGATGGGTTAAGAAAAAATAGAATATCACTAATCTAAGAAGTCAATGATTAATATTTAGAGCATATCTATTATTAATGATTTAGAAATATTAATGGATTAGAGCATTCTTACAAGTTAGTTATATTTATTACTAATGATTGAATGGCTGATGATGGACTAGAGCAAGGTGGCATTGGATGTTTTGGAGTGAGGCAAAGGACGATGTCGGGAGCAGGGGCATTTGGCGCCTTATGAGTATGTGGGAAAGGATAAATAATGAGGCCTCATAAGACGAAGGTGATGAACGTGGAAGAGTGAGGGACATTTACGAGAGTAAAAAATAATGGTACTATTTAAAAAAATAAAATCAAGGTCTTTTAATATTTCTAAGTTATTCATTTATAAATAAACATATATGTCCTCAATCTATAACTCTATTCCAATAAAATTTTCATAATCTTTATTTATAATCTTTTTTTTTTCATTTTTATCCTCGTCCTCCTAATTAGATAATAAAAATGAGATAATCTGAATATGGAAGAGGAGGTAGGGAGAGTCACTGATAACATCATGTGTAGACAAAAAAAAAAAAGAGATGGATAACAATAAAATTAGAGAGATTATAAATAATAAATTATTTTTAATTATTTTTTAAGAAAATATGAATAGTAAGAAGGTTTTGAATACTAAGAAAAGACTCGAAATAGTAAGCTCTTTTTTCAAGAAAAACACCCTTAAATGAAATATGAGGGTATATTCATATTAATAACTTCCACTAGGTTTGGTACACTACTTATCATTAAACTAACATTTTATGTATTACATAATATTATATTATTTTATAAAAGTTATAAAACATTATGAAAAATAGTGTGACTATTCACTCTTCTTCGTTATTATGACAATATGTAAAACTTAAGAATATGTAGTAGATTTCTTGAATTTTAACATTAGTATCTAATTTTTTATATTTTTGATATAAAACAGGGTTAATTATTTCAGAAATAGTGTCTAAATCCTATTGAGATTGTAAATATAAATATACAAATAATTTAAGATAAGATATAGGAATTACCTCAATTTTGGATATTTGATGAAGTAAATCAGCAGCTAATTCCGTTAATATTATAATAAATATGTATTGAATTATAATGTCCGTTGGATATACCGAGGTGGTGATTGACAGAGTGTGACCTGACGTCAGATCATCCAGGCGTGCGACCCTTATCAAATGGATATTTTGATTGATTTAAGCGGATCGATCGGACGTGGGAATCCGAAAACCACAAAAGCAAACCCGACCCGAGTCGGAGGCCGTACGCAGCGGAGAATAAAGGGGATCGTGAAGATTCGTTTCCAACCGCATGATCCGGAAGGATTCTGCAACTCTCATTCCTGTCCGTTCATCCGTTTCGCTTTGCACCGGACATAAATTGGAGTGGGACGCCGGCCTTTTTGCCCCGTCCAATTGTTCCAATTAAGAAGAAAAAGAAGAAGAATGCACGGCTACGAGCGGGTGGAAAAGGGCGCCGCCCCCGGCGGCGACATCGAGGCGGGGACGCTCTACCCGGGGCTCTCCCGCGGCGACAACGAGCTCCGATGGGGGTTCGTCCGCAAAGTCTATGGCATCCTCGCCGCCCAGGTGCTTCTCACCACCGCCGTCTCCGCCGCCACAGTCCTCTACCGCCCCGTCAATACCGCCCTCGCCTCCAGCCCCGGCCTCGCCCTCTGCCTCGCTTTTCTCCCCCTCTTCTGTACGACCCCGATCCCTCCTGCTTTCTTGTTCTTTGATCTGTGGATCTGATATTTGTTGATGGTGGTTCGGTTGATTTCTTTTCCCTTCGATTCTCGGGAATTCGCATGATGTTAAGGTTTTAGATTGCATGTGGCCATAACAAATCCGATTCGATCTAAATGCTATGACTTGGCCTATCTGTATGATTAGCTCTTGATTAACTTTGTCGGAACAACAATACAGAAATCAATACTCCGATTAAATAGATAAAAATGCAAAATGAGTGAAAATTAAGTAGGAAGTTTAGAAAGGAACCCGGAGTTTTTCCCTTCAGGTTCCAACAAACTTTTCCTTTCATTTCGCCACAAATATGTTGCAATTGGATTAAATAATGCCACGATGATGTGGACACAAGTGTTAGGATTGTTTTTAAAGAAATGTCTCCTTTGGTTATCATTAAAAATGAATGCCATGAAAACTGTATAGGCACTGAATCATGAGATATATTAATTGTGTCTTAATTAGGTATTTGCGTAGGATGAGAATTTTCATGCCTGTCTTTGTTTCTAAACATGGAGTTTTAGTGATTTAGGGTCTTTCATTATAGCTTCAATAGTCTCTATTTCTTTGTTCTTTTTCTTATTTTCTTTGGGGAAATATTATGCACTGACTCCACATACTTATCTCCACCTTGAGGTTGTATATGCCTAACTCTCTATTCTTTTATATATTCGTATATACATCCATATTTGTATTTGTACCTATGCTACTATGTGTGGATATAAAATATAGATACATGTATGGATAAACATATAATTATACTGTACACTACTTTCATGCTTCATGTGTAAATATATGCCCGTGTATTCATTAAATGTGCTGATTGTACCTTTGAATTAGCTGATAGATATTTGAATTCCCTTTAAATTGGCTTGGATTTTTTTTAGCTTGTTCATGGTGATAAATGTTTCATATAGTAATTTAGAGCTAGAAAATATCAAGAACTCAGGAAGATTTATAAAATAGAAACAAAACTTCTCCGGCATCTCTCCCCTGCCAGTGGTAGGTTTGCAGGGACTGTGGCAATGGATCTAATTACCAGCGTGTATACACATATATATGTTGATATACAAACATATTTATATGGATGCTCTGAATTATATACATATTTATAGATATACATAATATATATATAGACATGCATATAGATGTATATGCATGCCCATTTAGAACTTGAGCCAACAATAGGAATCATGTTCCTATTTCTTCATCTCTTGATTATTTTGAAATTGTTTCATGGCCGCTGATATGTCATTTTCTAGTGGACACCCAGGTACCTGTTGTACACCCTGGACCTGATGTTTGGTAATCATATTTGTTAGTTCTTATTCATGAATGAAGTTCAAATTTCAGTTTATGCTAGAAGGAACTGTTTACTAAGAGTATGTATATATCTTTTAGCTTTCATGCCAGAGAGGTGGATATAAGTTGTAGATATTTGTTTTGTCATAATATCAAACAGCACTTAAACTGACTTAATGTTGTTTTCCAGTGTTGTGCCCGTTATACTATTATCAACAAAAGCATCCACTAAACTTTTTGTTCCTTGGACTGTTCACTGTGTCCCTAAGCTTAAGTGTCGGTGTGGCCTGTGCAAACACTCAAGGTAATGCTATTGTCTAGTTGGTTTTCATTGTGGTTTCTGTCCTCTTTTTGTGTCAATAGTCTCTATGCTGCTTTAATAAACTCCTATTGCTTCAATTACTGTGCAGGAAGGATTGTTCTGGAAGCATTGATTTTAACTTCTGGTGTCGTTTTATCCTTGACTGGATATACTTTCTGGGCTTCAAGAAAGGGGAAGGACTTCAGTTACCTTGGACCAATTGTATTTGCTGGTCTCATGGTGCTATTTTTGTCAACTTTTATCCAGGTATGCCAATTTAATTTTTGATTTTATCTAGACTAAGCATTATGCTGAAGCAACATGATAGGATAATTTTCTTATACTAATTCACAGAAGGATGTAACTAACTCTTTTCTGGCTTTTAAGAATCTTTTTTAAACTTCTGTTTATTCTAAATGATAAGCAATTTGTAGATGCATTGGAAATCAACCATATGCTTGAGAAACTCTTTATTCAAATTTGAATATTCACAAGAACCTTTGGTCCCATATGCATAATATTATGCTTCTACTACAGATATCTTGATTGACATCTAAAGTTGTTTATAAGAAAATATTATTTCATTCAGATGACAATTATTTGTATTTACCTTCAAGAGCCAACCTACCATTAGTAAACACTGAATTACAGACTGAATATTTTCTCCATTCATATCAGGTTACTGGGGGTTATTCATGTCCAATTATTATGGTATTGAGTTAAAATTTTCTTTAAGGTGTCAATTTGCATATTTATGTTCCAGTCTATCTTTATGTAAAATTATGACAAGCAATAGCATTAGAAAGCTCTATGGAGGTGTCAAAAGTCAAAATGTATAAGCACGAAAGTTCTCATTACAGGTGACTTTCTTGTTGAAGTCTGTAAAGTAACTTAAGCAATGATCTGATGTAGATCATGATATGACAAAGGCTTTGTGCCTTCCTCAAATCTACCACACTCGATTGGTGCCATCTAACTTGTTGAGGCATCGAAGATGCATAGAGGTTGACACCATCAAACTTGTTGAGGTGTTAAAGATGTATAGAGGTTGACGCCATTAGACTTGTTGAGGTGTTGAAGAACCATGTCGCGTTCTCATTGCTTCGAGTCATTGAATCCCTGAGATAGTGAGGGGGCTCAGCTCCTGTAATATTGGCATCAATGATACCATTCGAACCCATATAGGTTGCTGGAATAGACTTTCTACAACCTTGAACTGACACTAAACTTTTAGGTATTACACACCTCTAACTAGTGCTTCTTAAATTCAAGGAAGAAAACTAGGCTTCCAAGAGCAAAAGACCAGGAAGAAAAAAGAAGATATTTTATTGTCGGAATAATATATAACTAAAATATGGCAAGGATGACAATGGAGATTCTAAGTGGTCTTTTCTGACTTTATTTTGAGGTTATCATTGTGCACTCTTATTTGCAATAGAGCCATTCTTTTTTGCAATAGCTCTAAAGAAATAAATAACCCTATTTGTTGCAGCTGCTACTTTTTACAATCTAAACCTTTATTTCAGAAATATGTTTCAAAAAAGCCTGCATATCAAAGTACAACATAAAGTATGATTCTGGGGGCAGTCACATCTCCATATCTTAATATACTTGCATCGTCTCACAAAATTGGTTAACTAGTTACCCATCCTATTATGAGAGATATTGACTTCCACATAGAACTCTAAATATATAACAACATATCTAAGACTCCTAACCTTATTAAAAAGAGACCAAGGCTGTAGCATCTCCTTGTGTAACACTTTGACCAAGGCATTAGCACCTAATTCAATTTTAATTCTTTGTATTCCTTCTCTTAGTGCTTATTCAAGCCCTTTTTTGATAGCAACCAATTCACAGTACACAGTGTTCTTTTTTGCATCTGTGTTATAGATTGAATTACAAAGGCTGTACCTCTTTGTTTTTGTTGTTGATTCCTCAAGCCGTTCGCATTTGGATTGCACCACGCCATAGCTGGGCCTTTCCCACTTAACTAGAATTGGACATATCTCATTTTTTCTTTTAAGTTCCTATATTATATTACAGTTAATCACCTAATCAAGATCTCTGTGAAAATTAGAGGTCCCTGTAAGTAAAGCCTTATTGCAAGCACAATTTAGACCGTGTTGCATGCCCTTTATTGTGCATTTTAACCTGTCCATGCATGCTGCTGAATAGGAGTGGTTCGCACCAACTGTCAGAGGTATAGTCCTAACCCAGAAAGAGTTAGATCCTTGTCCATGTGGCCCTTGGACCTTTTTGGCTCTTGGTTGAACAACGAAAAGGCCGAGTCAGGCCTTTCTTGGAACCAGATGCAATGTGATAGTTCTATTCTGTGTAGATGTTGGTCTGGTCTGGCCTCCTGTTGCTGCCTCTTAGCTGTTGCGAGGGGGCTAAGGATCATGCTATGTTGCAACAATTTGTCAATTGATCTGTTGTTTCTGAAAAAAAAATTGTAATGTTCAATTACATTGAAGTAGCGATATCTGTTTCAGCATTGTTAGTGCTTAGGCTCTACATCTTTAATTTTACAATAAGCAAGATTTTCTCAAAAACTTGATTTTTCTCTAACTACTAACTGGGTACAAAAATTTGAGGCCAAGAGCGGCTTGGAAATAATGCAATCTAGAAAGATATATATGATTGGTGAGAAATTATTAGTCCACGATATTGATTGGCTACAGGTCTTAGGAGTTTCTGTTATGTTGATGTCTGCAAAACTGCAATTTACTGTGCTCCCTCTAAAAGTTGTTTAGTAAGGATGTTGACTGCTCCTATGCACTCAAGAATGGAAACATTCGAAACTAGAGCATGTCCATATGGCAATATTTATAGGATGGAAGTTACTAAAAGGCATGCAAGAACAGTTCTTGAGATCCTGTGAGTTCAAATAAATAAGGTCACTTTTGAAGGTTTTTAAAAATAAGCATATTGTCAAACCTAGTTTTGTTAAGTAGATTGGTTAATGACCATCATTCTGCATGTCGTAACTGAGAGTTAAGTTGCATATCGACATACCCTACTGGCTAGAAATATGATACACCAAATCAGGCATTGAAATTTCACTTATCCCCTGGATTTGGCCGGCAGCTATGAAATTGCATTTATGGTGCTGATGGCACTTGGAGAGAATGCACCAAATCCTACATAAATACATCAAATACCTAAATTGGCCTTCCCTTTGATGAGTTGGTGAAGCACCTGCTTCATCTCTTGCCTCCCTTCTAATTATTTACAGCAGTAACACAAAAACTCTTCTTGGCACGAGAAAAATTCCATGATGAACAATCTCTTCATTTGATCCCCTTTATAATTTGAGGGTCCAATATCAGTCTGAAACATCTGAACTCTCAAGATGGTGGAAACCAGTCTGATATAGACCTGCAACACTCGTAAGCACGTAAATTAAGTAATCTCGATAACAGGCTCTGGGATAGTTTATTGTCATAGAATTTCCCAGATCTTGAATGATGCATTAGATGTGTCCCAACTAGCAGAGGAATTATCTTAGATCAGTAAAGGACTTGCTTTAAGTTTTGAAGAAGACCATTGGGGAAGATAATAGAAAGAAAAGAAAACAAAGCTTTGACTCCAACCAATTTACGTTGATAATTTTTCCAGTTTTCATTGCTAAAGTTTCTGCCCATAGTGTTTGATGCTTAAGCTTAAACATTATATCATCTTCTTAGCTGAAGAACCTACTCTTAGAAAACTTTCACTGAATTGTTTTGTTGCTTGTGGGTGGACATTGTATCATATTCTTAGCTTAAGAATGCCCTCTCGGAGAATTTCTTTCGATTAGTTCTTTCCTTTTCCACTGACAATGTGGTTGTGAACGACTGATACTGCAGATATTCTTCCCTCTTGGACCAACATCGGTTGCGATATTTGGTGGGCTTGGAGCTGTGGTTTTCTCTGCTTTCATCGTGTACGACACTGACAACTTGATCAAGCGCTACAACTACGATGAGTACATTTGGGCATCAGTTGTCCTCTACCTCGACATACTCAACCTCTTCCTTTCTATCATGAACATGCTTAGAGGCATGCAATCAGATGGTTAGGACTAAAGTCATAAATGGTTTCTTCGACAGATGGTTTTGCCATTTATGTAATAAAGTTCCTAAGTTTAAGGTCATCTGAATGTGTTCAAAAGAGCATCCATTTCATAATGAATGTGGAAATATACTGTATATGTCCGGTGCTATTTTAGGATCATAGAATGCACTAAACTATGTCGGTTGACTTGCCGTCGTGCATGGTCAATTATTGTTCCGCTTGTCTATCATTAAGTTGGCTATTGTTTGTGTTTAACGAAAGGTATTGACTTAGTTGTGGATGTGTGTTTTTATTTCACTCTTGCAATCCTATTAATGATTATTTTAAGGGGTTTTTTCAGCTATATCGTACGTATTTATATGTATATGTTCACAATAAAAACATATATCATTTTATTAATCTTTGTCAGTTAACTCTCATTATATTGTCAGTTGAGAAGTATATCGAGTGTGGCATTTTTGGCATTTCAGTCGCTCCTTGAGAAGTGTATATAGTGTTTTAGAATTAAACTTAAAGGAAGAAACTATAAAATAATAACTTTTATTTATGACTATGAGATTTAAATTTTGATGTCATGTTCAACCAAAATTCCTCGTTTGGTTGTAGTATATGAAGTCCTTCAATTTTAAATGAGTGTTTGAATCATCGACATAACTCATTGATCTTTCATCCTTTCTAGTCATTTTCTTTATTCGATAGCTCTTTAATAATAAAAAATTATCCTTAAATCATAATTCAATCCCATGATTTCTCATTTACGTTTCTTTTACCATAATATTTGTATTTGTCTTACTCGTGACAATTTATTTCCAGCATATAAGCTGTGAAAAATCTAGTTGGAATATCAGTTCACTAAAAGAATTTTCTTCTATTGATATCGTAGGAAGTATTCCATTAATTATTTATTTTGGTGAATTAAAATTTAAGACAATTTCAATCCAAAAGTGCCTCCTTTAAAAAAAAAAAATTACTATTTATAATTCTTTTTTTCTCAAAAAGTTCCTACCATCTTTCTTTCTTTCTTTTTTTCACATTTTTTTCTTCTCCTCGTCCTTTTCTTAACACAAGAGATGACAGAAAATGATAAAAAAAAGATAAATGATGAAATAAAATGATTGGATATGGGGTACATTGATTCTAATCCATATAATTAGGTGATACATTATATGGATTTCTAACTCCAACGTTGCGAGATATGTTGCATAATACAAGGTCTTACTAATGTTTACACAATTAATCAATGTACCCATGCTCTACATCATATTGGAAGTATTTAACACCTCTCTTAGCATGTAATAGTGGATAATACCTTATTCGAACTATCGTAATACCCTATCCGAACTGTCGTAATGCTCGAGTTAGAAATTCACATAATTAGATAATACATTATGTAGACTTCTAACTCGAGTATTGCGAGATGTGTTGCATAATACAAGGTCTTACTAATGTTTACACAATGAATCAATGTACCCATGCTTTACATTATATTGGAAGTATTTCACACTCTTCTTAACATGTGTACTCTTTGCATATATCCTAATTGTCATAATATCTTATCTGGATGGTATCGTTCAAAAATAATGCTACACTTTAGACATTAAGAGAAAAAGTGATAGGTGACATCAAATGATATAATTTTACATCAAGATAAGGGGTCACAAATCACTTGCATAGAAAAAATGATCCATAATAATTCATTAGTTGATTAATCTATAGTTAATATACTATTTATTTTAGTTAAATGTACTTATATTTTCAAAAGTATGCAATGGGAAGGGTCGATAACATTAATGATAGGAAGCGATGAGAGGTAGGCCATGGGTGGTGATCGACGACAATGAGTAGTAGAGAAAGTCTGCGATAGTAGGGTACGTAGCAATAGGGAATAGTGAGGGGTAGGCCATTGATGGTGATTGATGGTAGCAAGCACGTGGGGGAGTTTGTGATAACAACATGCACAGTGAAGGGGGACAATGTGGGGTAGGCTAAGGTGATGATTAGTGTCAATTATTAATAGGGAGAGTTAGTGACAACAACGTGCATAGGCGATAAAGAGTAGTGAGGGATAGGTGGGGGTAGCAATCGATGGAAAGAGTGGTGGGGGTAGGTTGAGAGCAATGATCGGCAACAACGACTGATGGGAAAAGTCGATGGTAATAGGGTGCACAAAAGGGGCAATAAGGGATTGTGAATATTATTTTATTATTTTTTAAGGGGTGTGAATAGTAATTAGATTATGAATATCAAGAAAAGGGCTCTAAATAATAAGCTCCTTTTCAAATGATGCATCTTATTTCAAATAATATTTAAAATATTCTTCACTAACCCCATTGATACTTTTTTAGTAGTCTCAAAGATGCTTTATGGATCGATCCATATAGTATACTAATCTAAGTGGATGATCTATTCTATATAGTAGGATAGTCTAATCCATAAGATGAGTGAACCCATTATAGTGTTTAGGGTTAAGAATCCATTTGGATAATTTATAGTGTTTTTAACTAGGTTTTATAGTATTTTTATTGTGATAGTCAAAATACTATAACAAGCCAATTTTAGATCTCCATTTAGATGATGTTATTCCTAAAGTACTATAAGTGCCTATTTGAAACTTAATATGATATATCAAATGATTTCCAAGTATATTTTGATTCCTTTTGGTGCATTCAATATTTTTTAATAGCATTACAATGTATTTATTGAGGTGCTGAAAACACTAGTGACTTTATATTATGTTTCTGATTCGATTAAGATTAGGAGTCCATTTAAGTCATTTACAATGTTTTTAAGTAAGTTTTACAATGTTTTTATTATGATAGTCAAAATGCTATAATAGACTAATTTTTTATCCCCATTTGGGTGATGTTGTTATTAAATTATTACAAATACCTATTTGATTCCTAGTAAAATAAAATGGTTTATAGTATATTTTGATTTTATTAGGCTCACTTATGGTGTTTTTCAATAATTTTTTTTGTTGAGGTACTGAAAATACTGTAAAGCTATTGAAAAATATTGTCAGTGATGTGTCCTCAATTTTTTTGTCCTCATTGGGTGATGTTGTGTTTCTTTCATTATCATTGCTCTTACATCATTATGATATTAATTTTCTATGCTTATTTTTAGTTTGATTGAGATTAGAAGTCTATTTAGATAATTTATAATATTTTTAAATAAACTTTATAGTATTTTTGTGATTGTGGCCAAAACACTATAATGGGTCAATTTTTAGTACCTATTTGGGTAGCTAAACTATGGTGTACACCCCATGGGCCGGACTATGCTATTGCATAGACCGGTCCATTCACTTGGACAAACCTCATGGACCGGATTATGCTATTGTATAGATCGGTCCATTCAGTAATTGCATCCTATGGACCGGTCTATAGGATGTCTAAAAAAATAATATTAAGGTTGGTAAGGGGTATTTTTTATAATATTCAAAATAGAAAGCATCATTTAAAAAAAACAAAAATCAAGGGACAACTTTTGAGAAAAAATATTTATCATAATTAATTAAATTTATCTAAAAATATTTTAATTGTTTTTTGGGAAAGAGCTCCTAAGAATTATTTTTTTTAACTTAGCTCCACTCATCTTCAAAATTAAAATTCATCCTATAATCCTAAAATTAAACAACTTTGGTTGATGGTTTCAAACTTTCAATCATCATAAGCTTACTTTTGTCACTTATTTTTTATTTCAAAAATAATTATAAAAATATTTATTTATTTTAATTTCATTTGATTGAATGCATTAGTCTATTTAGGTTATTATTATAATAATAAACTTATAAACTGAAACTTATTTATATATCCAAGTAAATTGTTCACATATGTTCCAGTTTGTGATTCATTTATCTTTTGCTCACATTTTCACAAACTATTTAATCCTCATCAAAACCATTTTTTTCTATCTAAATACCTGATGTCCGAGTGCAAGCTGACCTTTTTCTCCTCCTCTCCAGTTAATTATGCTTGAAATTTGACGGCGTTGCCTTTGTTTTCATGCACGCTTATTTACTGTTTGTTGAAATGCCATAGAGAACTCGGGCATTTGTGGCGCACTTGCAGCTGAAAGGTCTGTGAATTGGTGGCATATAACTACTTGTAGATGCAGCATCAAGCAGACGCATTCAGGTAAAAATCTATACACTATATATAACTTTTTGAAGTACTTTTATCCGATCATTTGTCTGCTGATTTTAGCTAACTACTAGAATTTTAGCTGCTTGGTGTCCTATTTGTAGTCCTTCATCCCAAACTCAAGTTCCTCACACTTGTCTACCTTTAGCCAACATTAGATGCTTCAGAAGATGGCCACGCTTATTTACTCCTCCTCTCCAGTTAATTATGCTCGAAATTTGACGGCGTTGCCTTTGTTTTCATGCACGCTTATTTACTGTTTGTTGAAATGCCATAGAGAACTCGGGCATTTGTGGCGCACTTGCAGCTGAAAGTTCTGTGAATTGGTGGCATATAACTACTTGTAGATGCAGCATCAAGCAGACGCATTCAGGTAAAAATCTATACACTATATATAACTTTTTGAAGTACTTTTATCCGATCATTTGTCTGCTGATTTTAGCTAACTACTAGAATTTTAGCTGCTTGGTGTCCTATTTGTAGTCCTTCATCCCTAACTCAAGTTCCTCACACTTGTCTACCTTTAGCCAACATTAGATGCTTCAGAAGATGGCCACTGTCATAAGCTCTGGACTCAAAACTTCTTATAATTACATAAATATATTGGTTCATACTAACTGTCTCAGCTATTTGTGGTAGGCTCTATGGATCATTTTGAGGTTGTGCAAGGCATTATCATTAATTAATCAAGATCATCTGATTCTATTACAGTCTTCTTGGGTTATCTTCTAACTCTTCTCATATCACTTATACTAATTGTTTCATCATCTATAGGTGTCCCAAATTTTGGAGCACAAAGCAACTTGGTAAACCATAATGTCTAGAAAGGTAACGGATAGGTGTTTTGTCTTAGATGATTTGCTTATCAAAATCACAACAACAAGGTGAATTTGGTGAAATAATCATGAGGTGCTTTAATTTTTTTGCAGAAGGGATAACAAAGGACTTGCTAGCATTGAATTTTTGGCAAGTAACAAGAACTTGTTTTGTCTAGTTTCTTCTTTGCTATTATGTTAAGTTTGACATACGGGAACTGCACTTGGTGCCTAGAGGATATCAAATTTATCCTGCCTTTTATACATGATAAAGGCTTCATTTTTTCTTTTTGAAGATTAATTTTGCAAACTTCTTCTAGGTATCAGACACCATCTTCAATCTTAGAGATGATTCTTGATCAGAGGTATTTTAAGAAGCTTATTTTTCCTTTTCTACCTGATGAATGATTAAGACTTTCACAGAGATGAGATCTACAATTTTTATAATGTCCCTCTCCCTACTGAAAAACCTATGAAATGAATGATCTAAGACTTCCACAGAGGTGAGATCTAAATCTTTCTAGTGTCCTATATATTAATTACCATGTGTAGTTACAACTATGAAGATGCCCTACTGAAAAGCCAAGGACAAGTTCAAAAGAGTATCATTAGATCATGACTAAATCAATTTCATCGCAATAATGCCAAACATTGATGTTCTTCAAGTTCTGATTTCCTTCATGATAAGATACAACCAGAAGTACATATTTTGATGTTGATATTAGTCATTTATATTGTTTGACATCATTTGGATCCTCAGCTTGCATTGCAGTTTTACAATCTATTCCAGTAGATAATCAATTATTAGCTCTCACAGAGTGATAAATGGATTGTAATTTGCCATCTTCTTGTACTTCAGATGCACACCAACTCCTGGTAGTAGTCCCCAAGAAACAATTTACCAACAGAATTTTAGTAATCTTTCTCTTACTTGGAGGAATTCAGTGATTCTTGGATCTCTTCCAATGAACGGCCTTTTGTTTCAGGTACTACCATTGCCACAAATACAATGGTTGCTGCATTAACTGCTGAAAAGATGAAAAAGGTACCTGTAGAACAGGTGAAGAAAGAGCAGGTAATCATCTTGCTAAATTATACCACTAAAAGAAAAGTCAAACTCCAATTGTATTCAGTTATCTATTCTGATAATGTAATAAAGAGAAGAAGATTATTTTCAAAAAGTAAAAAATTATTCACTTATTACTTTTATATTTTTTTAATCCTAAATTATTAGTTAATGAGTTTTCAAGATCTAAAACTAGTATAAATAAAAGCCCCCTCTAAATTTATGGAATCATCAACAAATAATATTTTCAAATATTATAAAGTCTTGAGTTGATTTCTCTTATCCTCTTATATAACATCAGTTTGCTATAATCTTTTCTAGTAGTTTCTTCATAATTTTGTTTTCCTTCTACATGGTATCAGAGGCTTACTCTTGGTATAAGCATAATAGGTTTGTGATTAGAAAATTAAGAGATATGCTCTACACTTGCCACTTATAGCAGATCTTATGTATCAAAAATTTAATTTGCTAAGTATAATTTTATAGCGTATCATCTAGTGGTAATAATGGTGGCAACGGTGATAGTGTTATTAGCGATGGCAATGGCAATTTTGATTATGTTGACCTTTGTGATGGATACAATGGCAACAACCTCAACAATAATGATCGATGAGTGCCAGCTCTATGGGCGGCATTAGAAATACAAGAAGCGAGAATGACCCAGGAACTCCGAGAGATTCACAGCATACTAACATGGGTATAAGCGCCAACATAGTTCGTGATGATAGTAGGATTAATTATACCAGAGTTGATGCTAATGGCCAACCTAAGAATCAACATGGCCCTACAATCTAATGTAGGCAACTAGCTTATGAATATGAGTCAGATGAATAAGGAATTGTGGACTATCACAAAGCCAACCAAAGGAGAGGTACAAGTGCAGCTCAACCTGGACACTTCAATCGATGTTGTACCATTCACCCACAACAACCTAGATGAAATGATGACTTAGAAGATGACAGTGAAGGATACAAAAGACATCTAATTTAAAATATTTTTAAATAAACTTTATAGTATTTTTGTGATTGTGGCCAAAACACTATAAACGGTCAATTTTTAGTACCTATTTGGGTAGCTAAACTATGGTGTACACCCCATGGGCCGGACTATGCTATTGCATAGACCGGTCCATTCACTTGGACAAACCTCATGGACCGGATTATGCTATTGTATAGATCGGTCCATTCAGTAATTGCATCCTATGGACCGGTCTATAGGATGTCTAAAAAAATAATATTAAGGTTGGTAAGGGGTATTTTTTATAATATTCAAAATAGAAAGCATCATTTAAAAAAAA
>LVTN01002557.1:4190-20176 GCA_001649415.1 Musa itinerans
CAGTTGGAAGACTAGATGATGAAGACTATGAAAGCAGATTTCACAGAGGACAATGGAAGCTCAGTAAGGATTCTCTAATTGTGGCTAGTGGAAAGAAATGTCATACCTTATACAGGTTGCAGGCTAAAGCTTATGGTGAGCAGTTGAATGCTATAGAAAAAGACTTCAACATGGAGTTGTGGCATAGGTGCGAGAATGGGCTGCAAGCTCTTTCCAAGAGAGAGGTATTACCAGATCTCAGAGGCATACATTTGAACCATTATATTGATTTTTGGCTGGTAAACAACATAGAGTTTCATTTGCTAGTCCTGCTTAATCTAGAAAAATATATTTTATAGATTGTGTTTATACAGATGTATGTGGTACTTTAAGGACAAAAACTCCTCGTGGATCTGTTGATGTTTCTAGTATCAGTGGTGCATTTTATTTTGTCACTTTTATATATAATTTTTCTAGAAAAGTTTGGGTATATACTTTGAAGACCAAAGACCATGCTATTAATGTCTTTAAAGAGTAAGTTATTAATATCTTTAAAGAGTTTCATGCCATGGTTGAAAGGGAGACAGAAAGACAATTGAAATACATAAGATCAAATAATGGTTGTGAGTATACAGGATTGTTTAATGATTATTGCAGGTCACATGGGATCCAACATGAGATGACAGTTCCTGGTATACCTCAACATAATGCTATTGCAGAGATGAACCGCACAATCATGGAAAAGATCAAATGTATGCCTTCACAGGCCAAGCTTCCAAAAAGGTTTTGGGATGAGGCTTTGAGGACTGCAGTTAATGTGATTAACTTATCACAATGTACAGCCCTAGATGGTGATGTTACAGAGTATGTATGGTCAGGAAAAGGTGTCTCCCGCAAGCATTTAAGAGTGTTTGGTTATCGTGTATTTGCACATATTTCAGACAATGAGAGGTCCAAGCTCGATGGTAAGATTAAAGAATGTATTTTTCTTGGCTACTCACATGATTAGTTTGGTTACAAGCTTTGGGATCCAAAAAAGCAGAATGTGTTTAGAAGCAGAGACGTAGTCTTATTTGATGATCAAATCTTTGAAGATTTGAAGAAGAAGGCACCAGCCAAGACTTCTGCAAAAGGATTAGTAGATTATGACCCAGTTACTCCTCTAGTATATCAGGGAGAAGGGGTAGATGTGTAGAAAGTTGGTGTAGTGCATGATGTTGATCTACCTGCAGGACATGTTGAGCAAGAAGAAGTCGGAGAGCAATTTCTAGCAGAACCTCAATTAAGAAGATCTTATAGACAATGTCAAACTTCCAGAAGATACTCTATAGATGAGTATATGATGCTTACTAATGCTGGTGAACCAAAGAGTTTCCAGGAAGCAAATGACAATGGAGCAGATATGTTAATATAGACTTTACTAAAAGAAAGACAGGAGATATGCTGACAGTTGGTCGACATGGCTTCACATTAAGGAGTCATGAGAGAGCCTCCCTTGTGGGCTGAAGGGGGAGGTTGTTGGGCTGACAGCCCATATTCAGCCCAAGGTGGGCTTTATCATCCCACAGCTCACCCCCTCTTAATCTAACCCTAATTTATATTAGGGGGGTGTGGTGATTGCATTTTAGAGGCATAAAAAGGGTTATAACGAAGAGATCTTGGCAGCAGCAAAAAGGAGGAGAACAAGACAGAAAATGAAGAGAAAAAAAGGGAAGAAGACAAGGACAATACAAAGAGACTGTTCTCAATCATTTAGCAATGCTTTCATCTCAGGTTATATTAGATCTACAGTAG
Organism: Musa itinerans; assembly: GCA_001649415.1. Classification (NCBI taxonomy): domain Eukaryota; kingdom Viridiplantae; phylum Streptophyta; class Magnoliopsida; order Zingiberales; family Musaceae; genus Musa; species Musa itinerans. Next base: position 5,964 of record LVTN01002557.1, read on the forward strand.
ATTCTTACTATTATTACTTAGGGAGAATTAGGGAGGATTTAGATATTGTGCACAGTGACGTATTCCTTGTATCCCAATTATTCTTTTGTGATTGTTACTAGGGTTTTGGGTAAGAGATTGAGATTTGTATATTCATTATTATTATAGTGGATTATCTCTATTTTATATAAAAAAGAAATATTATTAAGATATTAATTTAATTTAGATTTAAAATTTGTGTCCCAGGTCAATTAATCGCACCATAAAACCCCCCCTAACCCTTCTCACAACACTCCCCGGTGACAACAGAGTGGTGCCAGCGGCGACTGCGGCGTTTCCACGACGAACGGTGGCTGTCTATAACAATCAATGATAAATAATTTAAACAAGAACATAGTTTGCAAGAAAATTCAGGTTGAGATCCACAAAACGAAATATTCAACCATAACTTTCTTAAATATAAACATCATAAACGTTTTAAACCTTAGAAATCGGTATCAACAAGAGGCATAGAGCTCAACAGCGGAAGCAACGGCGGTGTCTTCCTCGAGGTAGTTCTTATCGCTACGGCGTTTTCCTCGCTTAACGGTGGCTGCTACGTCTTCATCCCCATCGGCGTAACGACAGAGACGGCGTCTCGGTCCCAAAGAACACAAGGAGGAATAAAGTCACCGTAATATCATCAATATGCAGTGGGAGCGATGGAGGCTCAGGACATAAGCGAGGGGCTCATGTTATTTTATAGTGATCTGGACACGAGTATCAAAAGCGCTTCTTCTATCATTTATCCGTAGCTCTTCTTTCTTACAATCTCCTAATTGGAATAAAAAATGTGGGCCTCGCCAAATCGACTGATGGGACCCACCTCTTCCTCTAGTGACAATATAGTCATACGAGATGGTGAGTTACGATAGGTAGGAGGTACATCAGATTGGTCGCAATCGGGTGAGTCGATGTTGGATTTGGATACATGATTGGATCGTTTGAGTTTGTGTGAGACTCTAAAAATAATTTATGATTGTATGTTTTTTTTTAAATATAAATTAATCACCTAAAACACTGGCCCTTTAACCATCGGTGCGGGATGGGTTCCCTCTGGTTTATTATGGTTTGTTTTGTTCAAAATGGGTTGGAAGCAAATTGATAAGTTTTATGGTTGTTGTGTGAATGAATATATGTTGCCTTACGAGAGGTGTCCTTTGAGCTCATTCTCCTTCTATTTTGTCTTTGTAAAGCTCAATGTTCAATCTAATACTTTCACGGTGACGATGACCTCATTTTTATTCACCTCTTGGACTCGCAGCGGGCTGTTCCATGACTGACTACGACGGAATCATGGCTATGAGGACGCAGGGACTTACTAAAGGAAAGTGGATAAACGCCAACAATGGCATGACCACACAGGTATCTTTGGAGGCCCACATGTCTTGTTCTGATCCTTGATCGGCATAGATGTTAAGTTTAAACATACGATGCATAAAAGATGACTCGATGATAAAATTAGATATTATGATAAAGGATCAAATGTAATATTAAAAAAATAGATATTTGTAAGGAAATCTAAGGATGACATCACATGCGTAATGGAAGAATATAAAACAAAAACCCAAATTTTTTCTTAGTGTGTTCATCGTTGTGCAAAGATTGTTGCGCAAAACCCGCTAAACAGAAAACCACGTATGAGATAGTTGTATTACCTAGGGAGATTGTATATCCTTGAATCCCTATAGATTTGTTGGAGATGATGAAGGAGGTCAAGCGTCCTCATCTCTAGCGGTGATCCACATAGTAAAGCTGCGACGACGCTTCTCAAATCTTCACACCTGCTATTTGAGGAGGAGAATGGGAGAGGAGAATATGAGGTGGCAACCAAGAAGCCTCGGCTTTTAGGCCTTTAGTTCCCTCATATTTATAAAGGTCTCAGACCCTAATGGATCTTGCCCTATTTGGATCTCTATCCAATTATCCAAGCCTCTTAGATTAGTGGGTCTTTACCCAATAGTCTCTTATTAGATTTTTTTGGATCTCATCCATGAGATCTAATAATTAAGGTCTTATTGGATATCCAATAAGATAGGGGCTTCAGTGGATATCTCATATCTGAATCTCTACTCATCACAACACTTATCATATGTGTGTGGCCTTCTAGACCAAATATCGAGCAGGCTATGAGTCATACCTGTCAAAACTCTTTATGGCTTAGTGAATTATGGGTATTATTGTTATCACCTTATGGATCAAAAAATCTTTGTAGTCAAGAGAGCAGTGTTCCTTGAGATTAGTTTTGGCTAATTTGGTTTATGCAGAAACAGTTAGATGTAGTTTCGTTTGCAGTTGAATCACTGCTTTAGGGTTTCTCTCTTCAATATGTTGAAAAAAGAGCGTGGTAGAGTTGAGCGACGTTGAAGAACCTAGCTCAAGCACCATTCCACTGCCCGAGTATGTTCAGGTACCTAGCACACAAGTTTTGACTTTACATAGATTTGATAGAGTATCTCATTCTCCTGAGAGATGCATGAGACATATTAAAGGAAAGAATATTAAGGATATTAATCCTCAGACCTATGAGATGAGTATTACAAGTATAAACTCTAGCAAATGGCAAGAAGCCATGAATTCTGATATGGATTTCATATACTCCAACAAGGTTTAGAACCTAGTTGATTCACCCGAGGGTATTGTACCCATTGGTTGTAAGTAGATTTTTAAAAAGAAGATCGGAGTATATGGAAAGGTAGAGACCTATAAAGCAAGCCTAGTGGTTAAGGGGTATTGTGAAAGACAAGGTGTTGAATATGACGAAACCTTCTCACCCGTAGCCATGCTAAAAGCCATCCGAATTCTATTGGCTATTGCAGCATACTATGATTATGAGATCTGGCAGATGGATGTGAAAATCGCGTTACTCAATAGCAACCTCAAGGAGAAGTTGTATATGATACAACCTACGAGATTCGTGTTCAAGGATAGTCCAAATAAAAGTATGCAGGTTGCTTAGGTCTATCTATAGACTATAGCAAGCATCCCGAAGTTGGAACAAAAAATTTGATGAGACAGTCAAATCTTAAGACTTCGTTAAGAACGAATATGAGCATTTTGTGTATAGGAAGGTAAGTGAGAGCGCTATAATCTTCTTGGTGTTATATGCGGATGACATCTTGATCATTGAGAATGATGTAGGAATGCTCTTCATAGTAAAGTCTTAGGTATCTAGACACTTCTTTATGAAGAAATTAGGGGAAGCATCTTACATATTGGATATTCAGATATATAGAGATAGATCTAAGATAATGCTTAATTTACCTCAGCGATAGAGTCTATACTCGTAATAGTCACCTCGTAGGTTTGAGAATTAATATCCTCAATATATTATCTTTCGATATGTCCCACATATCTATCAGAAAGATATGACACTCTACATCCTAAACCCTAAACTCTACAAATATATCAATCACTTCAAATTAGATTGAGTCTGATTTGATCCGATTATAATTGTATCAGGCCGATGCTTGATTCGATCAGTGCTTTGTCATTATTATCTCCCCTCGGGATCATGCTTCTTCTTTCTTAATCCAATTTAATTTCTTCTCGTTCAATCGAATTAGATATTTAAGTTAGTTTGGCCCAAATTTGTACCAATTTTACTTGAATCAGGCCTATGCTTGAATCCAACACTGCTTGGGCCCAAACGAGCGGATGGGCCATGCGTCGACTTTCGAGTGCCAATGCATAAATTTTTTATATAAAAAAGAAATATTATTAAGATATTAATTTAATTTAGATTTAAAATTTGTGTCCCAGGTCAATTAATCGCACCATAAAACCCCCCCTAACCCTTCTCACAACACTCCCCGGTGACAACAGAGTGGTGCCAGCGGCGACTGCGGCGTTTCCACGACGAACGGTGGCTGTCTTCCTCTCCATCGGCCAACAGCGGAAGCAACGGCGGTGTCTTCCTCGAGGTAGTTCTTATCGCTACGGCGTTTTCCTCGCTTAACGGTGGCTGCTTAGGGCATTGAAACTTTAAATACCCATAAAGAGATCCATCGAGTCCAAAAGGGGGAGAGGAAAAAAGATGAAATTGACATGAAGATAGTAATTAAAGGATAAGGATGTACCTTTGTATCTTGGGGAAATCACAGCAAAGAAGTTGATGAATAAGCCAACGAAGCCTTCACTCTCTTGAACAAGGAATGACATAGTATTTTCCCTTCCTTTTTTCCTCTCAATCTATACATTCCATTAAGGTTTCTTCAAGTGGCACTCTAACCCTAGATCTTGAAGGATGTACCTTCTTTCTGTGTCATTGTTTTTGACATTGCCAATATGTGAAACTATCGATATTCTCTATTTAATGCACCATCTAAAGTTCATGTTCATGTTCATTAATGCACCATCTGATTACTTTAGTAGGGCTAGTAGATAATCTCCTCTTTTAGAATATTGTATAGTTTCTTTTTCTCTTTTGTTTGAGTTTTTGTCATATTCTTGGTATCTTACAGAAGATGTCTCAGTTGTTTTTAAAGTCGTTTATGGATTGCCATATCTTCACAGAAGAATCAGTAGTTCAATACCATGCTAATGTAACATATCAGTGAGTTTTCATATATGCTTTATGTAAGCACTAAGCATTCATCATTTCTCTATTATTGTTTACATGATGACTATAGTTTTTTTTTCATGATTTCTTGATTATCTTTTGAGCTATACCTATCCTTTTATGTTTATAATGTTTTTGGTCGCCTAATATATGTAGTTTACACAAGATGGACTTTCTTATATAGACAAGGTTACTAGGAATCTTGGCTTTTTTCTGTAGCACAATTTACATTTAAGATTGAGATAACAATAAATTGATCCAACACTAATTATTTTATCTATGACATTCTAATGAATTTTTTGATTAAAATATATAATCAAATCAAAGTTTAGAACAGTTTAACTAGCTCTAATGACCTAAAAATCCCCCAAAAATTTAGATCAAGTTGACATTTGGTAGTTGTTCGTTCATGGTTTGTTCTAACTTAGAATAATTATGATGTATAAGTCATGTCACCTAAAAGTTTAGTCATATAAGTTGGAAATATGGTTGATCTTTTGTTGGCAAACTAACCAAGTTTTATAGTTATGAAATATGAATTGAATTAACTGGTTTAACCCAAAAAATAGAGAATAAGATCCTTCTCTTTTGGTTTAATTTATTATAGGAACATATCAATATAAATATATGGAAAAATTGACCATCTACCAACGCTTCTCTATATCAACTTCATGGAGGACCATGTAAAACGGTTTTACTCCTTTTATAATTTCATTCAGGGCCTCCCAAAATTTAGAAGAAAGAATTATCTTTTCCACATTTTTTCATTACTTGATTTTGAATACCTTGAAATCGATCATTCCTGTGATGTGACTATTACTTTGAGATTGTATCTCTTTTGTTCAATTGATTTTATGACGATGAAATTTATAGCAGATCACTTAGATCAAGTGATGTACTTAGATCAAGTGATGTCAGTTAGGGAATCTTATTATTTATAACTTTTGCATCAAGTGGACCCCATGATGGTTGTATATAAATTTTATTAAGGTCGTGACATCTAACCATTATAGTCATCCACCCAATATACAATGGTAAGGGGGAAGGCCGCAGCATTAGTCGCAATATTAGAAAGAATTGAGTCGGGCAACGAGCCACCTTCTCAATCACATTTAGCAACTCACTCGGTCCATACACAATAGTGACATGGACAGTAAAGCCTTGACCAATAATGGTTGTAATGTCGGCGAGTCGGTTGTTTCATCTACTTAGTTTCAAGGTGGTGCATGGATAAAGTAGTATTTTACACATTTTACCCAAGATCTAGAGCTTAGGGAGGTATTAGTTAGGTGTGCTAGAGTCTATGTAATGTAGACATAGAGTGGAGCTCATTGTATTCCTAGTAGTGATTTAAAAAGTGCTAGGCGCCAAAAGACGCTAAGGTCTCAAAATGCCCGAGGCGTTAGGTGCTCACTCGAGCGAAGCGAGGCACTCTAAAATATTAAATATAAAAAATATATAATATAATTAATAAATATGATTATTTAAATAAAAATATGATATTAAATTAAAAAGATTTAAAGTATCAAGTCACATTACCCATCTCCTAATAACAAAAATGTCAAAAGACTCAAAATTCAAAATAATAAAGTTTTACATCAAAGTCATTCATCATCATAATTAATATCATCGTCATTTTCAAACAATTCATCTTCAATGTATTCATTCTCTTTCTCTCGTCCTTCTTCTTCATCAAAATATGTTTCATTCTTTTCAACAATAACATGAGCTAAGCTTGATGCTATTGCACAAAAAAATTACCTTTAATAGTCTTATCACAAAAGATGCAAGTAACTGCATTAGGATCCTTTAGATAATTATATTTTCGTGCAGGATTATTTTTTGAATTCATTGAAGAATCTATTGAATTGCTTTGTACACTTGTCATTTGTCCTGAAATCCTAATAATAATTTTAAATAAATAAATATTAGTAATGTTAAAATCTAAATAGTATATTATTAATCTAATAAATAAAGATTATTTTATCCAGTAATTAATAATCTACTGTTAACAGTATATTTACTGTTAACAGCAGTAGGGAAGGGAAGAGACCGACAATGAGAAGTCGTGGTGAGAAGTCAGTGGTAAGAAGTCACAGTGAGAAGTTAAGTCACAAACGACATGAGGCAATAAATAGCAACGGAAGTTGTAGAGTCGCAGATAGCAGTAGCGGCAGCAGAGTCATGTTGCGAACAACAGCAGGCAGTGGACAATAGTAATGGCAGCGGACAACAACAGAAGCTAAGGAGACTCGATCGGTGACAGAGGAAGACTTGGAGGCAACAAAAGAAACCAACGATGGCAGAGGCAAAGGGAGAAATCGTCGATGGCGAACACAAAGGGAGAAATCTTCGACGGCGGAAACAGAGAGAGAAGCTTGCATAGGGTTGGGAGTCGGGGTCGCACGTTGATATAACTACGTGTGTTAGTTGGTTCGGTCGCCTTATATCAATCGAGCACTCACCCGATGCCTGGCCCTTAAACGAGACGCTCGAGTCTCGCCTCGCTTTGCTCGAGCACTTAGGCGAGCATCCGAACGTCTTTTTAAATCACCGATTCCGAGCCATCGTATTATGAAGGATCTTATGACCAATAATAGTATGGTGATACTTGGTCATTCTTTTTCAAGGCTAATTCGTCTTATGATACGGAGCAGCAGATAAGTGGTGAAAGTAGAAGTTTCGACATTCTATAATCTTCACAAATACATGTCACAATTATACTTACTTCAGGAGATACCTTAGACATGTTTAATTCACAACGATTAAGCTACAACCATCATCACACTGATACACTAATAGCATATGATGTATGAGTACATCATGTCATGGAAGCAATTTCAGAATTGGATTTGACAACCATCATCACATTGATGCACTAATAGCATATGGTGAATTAGCATACCATGTCATGTGAGAAATTTCAAAATTAGGTTTGATAAACATATCATATTGAGATATAAATATATACACAAAATGTCAACTTTTAAGAAATTATATTCGCCTTTCTAGCATTCAAGGTTGCTATCAAGGCACCCATGAATATATACACAAAAAGCTAGCTTATGAGAAGTCATTCTCCGCTCCTTTCTTACCGAGATTATAGTTACTGCACCCATGACTTATAAAAAAACCTTTCTCCCCACCTTTCTTGCTTCTGAGCTCATAATCAAAGCACCCATGAGTATATATACACATAGAGTTGGCTTCTAAGAAACTATTTGCCCCACCATTCTTACCTTTGGGACAATAATTAGGGCTCCATTTAGTACATATATACAAAGTTGGCTTATGTGAAATCATTTTCCCCACCTTTCTTACTTTTGAGATTGAAATTATGCCCCCCAAGAGTATATATATATATATGCACATTCAACACATTAACAACTTTTTGAACTGTGCCACGGATATCCCACAAGAAAGCAATTGTCATAGCAATCCTTGTAGTTAAGGACAATGGCTAACAAGAAATAAAGGAACCATGAACAAGTGGTTTCAGCAAAATTTTACCTCGAGAATATTGTTATATTGCTTCCACCTCTATATCATCTCTACAAAATCAACAGCATAAAAATGTCCTACATGACCCTAGAAAAGGCATATCATCTCCACATTTATTAGTGTAAGAAAAAGCTTTTTGTGAAGTTTAGTAGTGTAAAAAGGGCTTTGAATAAGTAAATACGAGATGTTTCCTTTAAGGATGGTGTTTTTATTATATGAAAAGTGGTCAACAAGAGATATTTATTATAAGGATGATGAACATTTTATTATATGAAAAGTACACTTTCTCATCATCACTAAATAGATTGATTTGCTTCGTGATGAAGATTTTTTATAATTAAGATAGTTGACATGATGTAATGAAATATCACAACCTACTTAATCGTAGTGATGTAAAACAAAATCGATAAAGAAATTTACAAAGGTCAAAACCCTTGGGGTTTATGCCAGACGATCCACATCAAGTTTATGGAGTGACAAGGGAAACGCACAAACACTCGTTACCTCATTCTATCATGCAAGAGGTTTGGGCTTTAGAAAAGGGTTTCCTCACTCCATATGTTGTATATCTTTGTTCATCTTTAAACTCCTTATATCTGCCTTGAATGGCACCACCAACATCTCGATGGAGACATAAGGATGAGCTTCTGCTCATTGATATTATCCTCCCCTTCCCCCTCAGCCCTCGCTATCACCTTGTAAAAGATCATTGTGGCCCATATCTACCTCTCCGTCGGCTCCTCCACGGTGGAGCTTAAGGACATCGAGCACGAAGATGATGATGCCATCAACCATAAGCCCTGTCCAATAATGGTGATTTGAGGGAGTCCTTGGCAGTGGTTTAAATAGGTGTCTGGGTGCTCACTTAGGTGCTCGAGTAAGGGGGGGCTAGGCCCGTACCCGAGTGCCTCAAGGGTAGACCAAGTGGTGCACTTCAGTGAGGCGCCACCTATGCGCTCGCTTGAACCTCGGCATTGGTTGCCTCGGGCGAGTACCTAATTCAAATGAAGCAACCAAACTAGACTTTTAAGTCTGGTTTGGTACAATAGTGGCTAGTTGGTTCAATTGAACCAAATAGCCATTTTCTTACTCGCAAAAGCCACCCCCGGCACCCCTATGTGACCCTGAGCCATCAACCCTAGTGTAGCGTCTGCCTTTGACTTCAACGCTTTATGTCACTGCCTCCGTTGCAAATGCAACGGATCGAGGCTTCCTTTATCATCGACGAACGGGTTCGATGGCTTAGCCTTCGTTTGCTACTTCCTTCCGTCGTTGTTACTTCCGTGTGCAACTCCTTCCACCATCGAGGGAGAGGATCGCAGCTTCCTCAGCCATCAACGGACACCTTTGAAGCTTCCTCCACCCATGACGTTGTCATTCGCAACTTTTGTCGCTGCCACTACTATCGTCTGCAGCTTCCTCTGTAGCCACTACTATCATTTGAAAGTTCCACTGTCGGTAACTTTTTCTCCCTCTCTTAATAGTTCCTCTTCTACCCCTCTAACTACTAGTAATAGCAATTTAATATTATCATTTTATTTATATAATTTTTTTTATCATTTATATTATATATTTTTTTATATTTTAATGTTTCAAAGTGTCTTGCTTCGCTCGGGCGAACGCCTAAGGTATTTTGAGACCTTGGCGTCTTTTGGTGCCTAGCGCTTTTTAAATCACTGGTCCTTGGACATGCTTGAAAATTGAGTTCTTGTGGTAATGCGAAGGGGAGGAGGAAAGTGAAGAGCAACATGAGTAGGAGATCGGGCCTTATTTTGATCTTCCCGCCATTATTGCGAGAGGAAAAATGAAAATATGAAGGAATAAGCCAAAGGGGATTGTGATATTCGACCATATAGGTGAGTAGATACGAGCCTTGCCTAGTCCTTTGGCGATAAGTTTCGTCGGCTCGTGCTAAGATACGAGCCTTGCCTAGTCCTTTGGCGGTAAGCTTCGTCGGCTCGTGCTAAGAAAAGGGGTTACACGGGGTTGTGCTAAATTGGATTGTATCAAGTAGAGCAATTGATTGTCGTTTTGTTATGCTTCTACATTGAGGTGACCTATTGAGTCATCTCATGCGTGGCATGTGGGTTGTTGACCCACCAATCGCTAGGCCACAAAGGATGTGCCTGGTCGATCGTTCTACAATGGTTAACCCCATCAAAATAGGTCTAACTTGAGGTGAATCTAACTCCTATTTTTCATGAATTCAAGTTTTTTAATAAATTTATATTTTTGGAATTAAAATTTTGATAAAACATGAATAATTCGAATAAAATTTTATAAAATAATTATACGTCATATATATTATCATTAATAAAAAGTATATTATTATTTTAATCCAATCCTGGTTTTGTAATGATTGATCAACACTTTATCTCCTATATTTAAATAAAAAAATATCAAATAACTTATCTAAAATTCAAAAAAATCATAATTAATGTAAACATGATTATATAACTTTTAAATCCCATAATTATAAAATTTATTATATTAAAATACACAACACACATAAAATACACAACACACACACATACACACACAACATATAACATATACAACACAAATACACACAACATATAACATATATAACACAAATACACACACAACTCTTAACATACACAACACACACATATGATAACACACATAACACACGCACATATACACACAACTCATAAAAACACATACTACAAACAACACACACATAAGATACACAATGCACGTATACACACACGACTCATAACAACGCACACTACACACACATAACATACACACACGCATACACACACACATATCACACAAAATAAACACGCACATACAGAAAATAAGCATACACACGTAACAGGTACAAATACACACACAACATACAAAACAAACAAACACACTTATCACACAACAAACACACACAATACACTCACATAGAACAAACACACATATACATAACACACACACAACATAGAGAACACACACAATACACTCACATAGAACAAACACACATATACATAACACACACAACATAGAGAACACACACAAGCACAACATACAAAACAAAAAAAACACACACCACACAGCACACACACACAATATAGAACACGAAACAAACACAACACAACACACACATACAACACAACACACATAACATAATACACATAACACACACACACACAACACATAATACAAACACACACAACTCATAACACACATAGACAATACAAACACACACACAACATACATAAACACACACATACACACGTAACCCACAAAAACACATACACACACATAAATACAAAACACACTCCACACACACACAACACAAACACACACACATCACACACCAAATAGAACACACACCCACACACACAACACACACATACGTATACACAACATATAACACACATACACAACAAACACACACATACACACGTATGTATACACAAAAAACACACACACATGCACATCCCTATTATTTTCCTTCATTTGAGAGATCCGTAGGAAAAAACAGGGATCATCATAACTCAACCGATCTCACACCAGAGTCAGAATCATTTGTGAGTTGAGACAAAATGGCGGATCAAAGTTCGACGACTCATCAACAATAGCGAAATGCAGTTGGAGTTGGGAGCCAAGAGGCGCATTGCATCTACTTGAAATACCATCATTTTCGAGTTTTGTTTTTCTTAGAATAATGGTTTTTAGTTTTTCTACTTGAAACGAAGATGTTTGATGATAAAGACCATGCCCCTTCCAACAATGAATAACTTAAGCTTTGTTTTCACTGTCAAGTAAAGATTCAAAACTCCGAAAGTGCTCAACATGTTTAAACAAACAAGCCAAGAGGAAGGAATATTATGGTATGTTGCCCTTAAACCTGACAAGATTACTTCATGCAACCATATTTGAAGGCTCATCAATTGCTGTCTAAGCTGATTTAAGTGTAAAAACTCCGAAAGTTGAAGGCTTTCACACCACACAATCATTCCGAGAATGAGGGAAAGTGATAATATTGAGAATGGCATCCCAAACGGGGATTAAAGCTGGTGAATGGGGGTGGCCAACAACCTACACTCCATCCTTGCAAATTTCAAAAACTCTAGCTAAAGGGTTAGTGGAAATTTCATAATCAATATAGTCTCCGACAACAAGTTTTAGAATACCTCTTGCGTGTCACGAATCAAGCCAAAGAAAGATGTCCTCATTTCTAATTTTATGAGAAAACATAGATCCAACATGTACCTTTATTTGCAATATACTCTTGAAGCTCCACAAGCATACACTAGGAGTTGCTTGGCATGGAGGGTAATTCATCGACTAGAATAAATAATGGCTCATTTCTTATGACAAGGGGATGACATTAAAGGCCCCCACAAAGTTGCTTGGCAAGACATATACAATCCATTACAAGGAGAGGGGCTTGGCATTCAAAATCTTTATACCCTAGACCAAACATATTTACTTCGATTCATTTGCGCGATAGCCTCCAAGAAGATTCCCTTTGGGTCAAATGGATTGCGAAGAGATATATAACCCAAAACACAATCTGGACCATCCCAAATGATGACTTATCATATCGAACTCACTATGGGGCCCAAGAAGCCTTATAATCAGTAATTTATACAGGTTTTGTACCTAGCCTACTTGTTATCAACAAAACTATTATATAGGAATCATAAAAGAATGTTCCTAAATTTAAAAAAAAATGTGAGGCCAGTTCATTAGGTTCACTAAAAAGTTAGTGGGATATGATCTAAGCTAAATTTCATGGATATGCATAATAATTTCTCCATTTCAACAAATGCTAGTTATTAAAACAACATTCCCAATAAGGAAAACAGATTAACTGAAAAGAAGAATACCTCTATTTGCCCTCGTTCTGAGATCATTACTGAATCCTCCCTGTCCAACTCAAGCTGTAGCTGTTCTAATTCGAACTCTAACTTTGCTTCCAGTTGATCCATATTTCGTTTCTTGGTGCTAATCACATAATTCGAATGCTCATCAGATTCCATGATAGACTTAGCCTCTTCCATATGAAAACTTGCCCATTGATTCTAGTTGCATTTACTAGCATTCCCACGACAATCTGATGATGATGATGTGATATCATGATTTGATCTTAAGATGCCAAAACCATCGCCTTTCTTTGGGATTTCATATTTAATTTCTTTGAGCAGTATTTCCATCTGAATTCATTGCTCCTTCATTTTGTTCAATTCAGTCGCCCACATGAAAGTAATACCCACTCTCATTCCTATGTCAAAAGATCTCTTTCGGCTTCCTAGCTCCTGTAGGTCAAAGATGTGACATTGAACTCTCAGACCACAGAATAGTAACAAACACAAAAACGAGGAATTTAATGGAAAAACTTGATTGAAGAAGATGCAAATTTAAAAATTTAGATTAAAACCCAAATCTTGTGCTGAAAAATTGGCATACACCAGCAATGGAGGAACCTGGTAGTCAAGAACTACCAGCAATGCAAGAGCTAAGACATTCACTCGATGTGGATGACTCACCTTTTTTACCTAATTCTTTTCTCTAATGTAGTCTTTACTTCCCATGCCTGCATAAGGATTCCTCCATATTTGAATTAAGAAAAACAAAAGATCAAAAACATAATATAATTGACTACATCTGTGAAACAAAAAGACCTCGGTCACAAAATATACATGGAAATAAAACTTATGGATACCCTATGAAACGTAGGAGAGAAATGGTGGAAGAAACATCAAGCATCTCTATCCAAACCCTAGTTTTCCTTTTTATCCGGTAAATATTCTCTATTGTGACTCTCATATTTGCTCTCCTTTGGAGTTTGAGAGACTATTATGATGACAAAGTTTCGGGGAAGAGACTCGCTGGCATGCTTCATAAAAAGGTGAGTTCTTAGACAGTTTTGAGACTCCTTCCTTTTTGTTCTAGCATGAACTAAACGTCGAACAGTTAGCCTACAACTACACTTGAGAACTCAAGAGGACTCGACCTCCCACACGTACCTGCGAACGCATCCAACGAGTGGACGCCACCCCCTCCATTGATCCCCTCCGTCATCTTCGAATCAGGAGAGGCCACCTTTTCTCTTCTATTCTCCTCCCCCTCCTCTGTCCTTTCTTTCCCCTTCCTCTTCTTTCGGCGTCAC